>MU403157.1:0-176860 GCA_022695765.1 Annulohypoxylon moriforme
TTTAATTATTAATAAAAAAATTAAAATATTTAAATATTTTAAAATTTAATTAATTAAAATAATTTATTAAATATTAAAATTATTTATAATTATAACATTTAATAACGTTTTTAAAAGTATTAAATTTTTTAATTATTATAAAAGCTTTAATAATAAAATATAATGTGAGTATAATATAAGTCACTTTAACACTATGTGTTTTATTGTTTTTACGTTAATTAACGGTTTGGTGGTTTAGTGTCATTTTGCCTGCTATCGATAGCTGTGGCGGGATCTAATAACCCCACGGGACCCGATAGATCGGATCCTGGGGTACATTTCTTTATTAATTTAGAAGTAAGCATATTGCAGCACATTAGAATTTGCCTTTCATTAAAGAGGCTCAATTCCTAGCTTAAAATCGCTAGTGTTCTATATCCCGTTAGTTTAGGCGATCGCGCCCTAGATCCTCGAGACATCCATCACGGAACCTATGTAGTCCAGACTTAATTCCATCGATCGGAAGTATGTAGCTGACCGCCAACCTAACCATACCCATTCCTTGTCCGTCAACCTATTTACCCCTCAGTAGGTTTGATGCTGCAACGACAGGTTTGTTCGTTTTTCCATACCTGGTACCCAAGAGATTAGCTTAGATCCATTGTATTAGGGGGTGAGATCTAAGTCTTACATGTGTAACATCCAGAGCCTCATTGCTGTGACCACAACTGCTAGAGTCCACGTTTCGCCGAGTCCGACGGCCATTCCATCGACTTTGAGTTCGAGTGTAAAAGGATGTTTCAGGTTGGACATTGTCTTCGTCCATGCGAATAGAGCGAAAACCTCGTTATCGCTTTCTTCTGTTGTTTCTGCTGACGACGATGACGATACGTCACGTCTGCTACTTCCCTTGCTTAAACTGGACGGGATACGCAAAAGCTTGAACCCTCCTTGCTTTGCTTCTTCATCCTTTTCAGCCTTCATTATTTTTCTCCACTCAAACGTCTCTCGCCGTTTCTTCTCTTCCAGTCCGACTTCGAGGGAGAACTGAAACGCCACACCGTTTTTAGTGCTTCGTGCGTACATCATTTCTCGTACCATGAATTTCGAGCCGGGAACGGGGGGAGGAAGCAGGATGACGGTATTTGGGTTGAATGCGTACGGACGGCAACCTGCGAGCGATTCCTAGTATTTTCGGGCATGACGCGTCAGTCCTTGATTTGCTTACACCTAAGAAAATATCGTCCAAAAACCAAATGCCATAGAGGTAGTCAACTTACTATAAGGCATTAGTAAGACTCTTAGAGATAAAAGGGGCTATAATTCTCAATCAAGATTTTGCACATACCATCACTAGCAGCGGCCAGAATGCGATCCTTAGTCGAAGTTCCGTTGTGTCTAATATATAACAATATCTCTTGTTAGAGGTACCTAAAGTTAACTCTTTTTAATAATATTGAGATCTACAGATTTTCTTGGTTTACTTCCAAGGTTGCGGCAAGTAAAACTTACTACCACAAACAAGTAAGCTTCGGTATCGAGGAGCTGGAAGCTTGCATACCATCATCATTCCAGGACGGATTCCTAAAGGACCGCTGAGACTGAATCCTGTGTGTTGTTCAACTGCGAAGAGACGCTCATGCTCGCCGCCTGGACCACAAAGATAGAATGTTTTGATACCCGAGAGGTTCCATTCTTGTCTTGTCAGCCCCTTTGTCTACTGGACTCATACCCTCTTGAATCAACGACATTTACATACGATAAAAAGCCTTCATAATCGGAGGGAAATGCCGATAAGGAGTTGCTGTTGTAGATACACGCTGTATTACTTTAGCATGATGATCGATCAGCGCTTCATCCGTTTGAAAAGTGGCCATGGATGCTGTATCGGAATTGTCTGGATAATAGGGCTCCTTGTTAGGAATACTCTGAGAGCCAGTCTTATTTGCGTCGCCCATAATGAAATATGTTGTCAAATAATCACTGGCTGTTATCTGTTCGATAGTAATAACTTGGAAAGGTGATATACATTACAAGGAATAAAATCATGGGAGGTTGAATTTCGACGCGGGATATATAGGGGTGAAACTGGCATTTATGTAGTGGAATTTATGCCAATTAAATGATGGCTAAAACTGTCATGCTAATGAACTGTTCTACGAAGTACTTAGGGCCTGATTATGCAGGTTCTAGAATTTCAGAAATTGCCTCAATAATGATTTAATGGGCCATTTCATAAGATGTTTTAGTTCCTCGTATTGTCGGTTACGCCCCGTTACGCTGCCGCACAGTTAATGCAGAGCTGCTTCGCTTGTATTTTAATGCATGTTGGTGGATGATACATGACTTTGAGTCATATAATTGTTGCCCGGTAAAGTATATTAATAGTGAAGTGCGTTGGTAGATGTGTGTCACGAGGGAGGGAGGGCTAGTAGCTGGAGAGTGTAATATGACGTATTTCGATCCCATAGGAAGTGCTCGTGCAAAAAGTAATAAGATCTTCACAAAATCATCCGAAGGGACAAGTTCCTAAAATTTTACAGTGGAAAAGGTGGCGGACAATGTTCTATGTTCTTTACTTGGATCTGTGTAACTATAACCATATAAATCATCAGGTGTCAGGCCTTCGGTTAGGGTTAGCTCGTAGCTACCTAGGGATCCTGGTTCGGTCCACGTGATAGCCTCTGGAGCCCTTTGCAGCCCGTTGGCAGCTAGCCTTGATCAGTGTATGTATACCTACTATGTTAGCTGCGCCAGGGGTTACAAGGGTTACGATAATCTCACCATACGGGAAGGAACCTTAGTCATAGAGCTTCAAACTATAGGTTGTTACGCGCGAAGGTCCCCGTACTTACGTTCTCTATAGTAATAACGCACGTAAGATGATGTAATGAAATTTCGAATCAAGTGACACAATATATGGAGATCTGAACAGCCTCCTATGTACCTGCATAGGAATCTCTCCGGGGTAATTTTATTAAGCTACTTATGAATAGTATCAAACTTTAAGAGCATTAGAAAAGTAAACACTTAGGTATGTTACTAACCTAAGAATCAGGATCTGACCATTCGACCTTTTATATAACGCAGAGTTTTACGCTCTTTAATTGAACGCTACTAATCCTCACCTGCCTCATGGTATAGCATGAATTGTGATACTACAACTCCAGTTGAATATGATAGAATAAAAGTCCAATGGTGTTTTTCCTGAGAAATATAAATATATGGACTTTTGTTGCTTACTGTTCTTCAGAGAGATAAGTATGGTGGTCCTCTCCATGCCGAAGTAGTCATTTCTGGATATAGTCGTAAAGTTCTATGTTCATCACACCATAAGTCAAATCATGCAATGATATCCCTTTTTTACGCATCGTCGTCCCAGCCACCAACGGATTCATACCTGATAACTGCCCGTGAATGAACAAAACTCCCAACACTCCGAGCTTTGAGGTGAAGGGGCTTGCAACATACCTCTTTACCTCCTACAGAATTAATTATTCTAGATTGAATTTCTCGGTATCACATTTTATCAATTATCCCAACAAGAGAAGAGTTTCAGGCCCATTTCCAAGTTTCTAAGTTTCTTTTTTTAGCTGATACCTTTAGTATAGTAAGTAGGTACCTAGGTATATAAATCTGAAGATCCTCGACCTTATCTGAGTTGTTTTTGGTGTTAGCCACACCCGAACCAATCCAACTATTATCATATACGTCCAAGTCATCTCGCAATTATCCAGCAACTCTTCAAAAATGCCTGCTGTTGTCATAGCTGAAGTAGTTAGCATGACCGTACTCGGTAGCACCGTTGGGGGGTCAGTTAGCTCCTATTGTGCCGACAATCCAGGAATCAACGGCTGCGTTAAAACGCATGACGTTCTTAAAACGGGTTCTGTTCCGCGTATGATTACCGAACCCAACAAACGAGACGATGTGGGCCCTTGTGGTGTGCCAAAATATGTTTTCGACCTTTGCCATAACGAAGGCATTTCTGCGGGTATAAACAGCTCTATTCCAACCAAAGGTGGTGAGTATGACTAGCTCCGATTATACATGTATTCCATCCTAATAAAACCATGCAATAGAAGCAAGATTCGACCATGTTCCACCAGCATGTATGGACTTGAGCGGTGTCTTGCTGGGGCAATGTGATGGTAGCGGCCCCCGTGTTCAGCCTTGTGGTTCTGATTGTCTTCACTATACTGGTTTGACAGACGAAGACTTCGTCCACTTGTCTAATGCACTCAATAGCAAGTAGATCGCTACCAGACAAGTTATTTGAGATACTACAGTTCAGAGACCGTACAGCATTGGTGAATGCTCTGAGAATATTCAGCTTCGAATTTCTCATTATATATCTCATTGATTGAGATTTTTGTATTGTCACTACACGTTCATTATTTCTTTATAGATACACATGGCGCCTTAAATCAGTATGCTTTTGAAATGAATTAGGTTCATCGTTATTTAAGTGGGTAACCACCCACCCACGACTTAATCCAGGGGGGCCAATTGTGTGGACCCACTATAACTAGAAAAGGGGGTACTTCTCATAAATACTACCTAGGTACCTAGGGTACCTAGTAGGTATGATCAGAGTACATTATATATCACGGCTCACAAGTTACTATGAGCTGCTAGATAATTTGAATCATGAAATGAAGGGGGGGATACTTGCTTAACATAACTCTTCTATATTATCTACTTCTGCTGCTTATCTGCTCCAGTACTACTGGTAGATAACACCTGCTAAACTCATCATCAATTCTGTTTTATCAAGAGAGCTCGACATGTCTCGTCTCATGTTTATTCTTTCCTTCCTCGACGCTTCCCAGCTTATCGGTAACGTTTCCACTCGATTTTCCCTCAAATACTTCAGTAATCTCTTCCAAGGTATGTCCCTTAGTCTCAGGGAAAAAGAGATAAATGAGGACGAAGAGAAAAGCCAGCAGGCAGCAGAAGACTATGTAGTACTTCCATCCAATAGCTGCCATAGCAATCGGGTTGACTTGATTGCTGACAATCAAACTAGTAAAGGAGGTAATTAAGGTGAACGATAGTCCACGTCCACGCAGTGTATAAGGGTAGATCTCGACGGGGTAGGCCTGTAGCATAGGCGTCCACGCAATGTCGTAAAAGAAATAGCAGATGAAAATGAAGGCAACCACAGCGCGTCCCATATCCTCATTGCGGTTCGCAACAAATGCTGAAGTAAGGCCCGTCCACGCAATATAACTGCACATCATTCCCGCTGTCGATATCAGGAATAGCGTTCGCCGGCCGAGGCGATCGACCATGAGTGCGCCACAGAATGTTGCTACGAGCCAATTGAATATCTGAAGTAGGCCATTGATGAGCGTTTGGTCCTTCGTATCCGTGATTCCAATGGTATTTAAAACGAGCGTGAGATAGTAGCTGACGACACCGATTCCATTCCATTGGCTGAACCAGCCAAGTATGAGTGCAATGAAAGTTCGCTTGCGATTTGCCGGAGTTTTAATAAGATCAAGCCATGAGGTTGTAGACAAGACCAGGGATTCTTCCTCGAGGGCTCGCTCAATCTCGTCCATCTCAAACTTGACAATTTCAGCGTTCTCATCGCCACCCGCATGGTACTTTACGAAGAATTTTCTGGCTTCTTCAATTCGACCCTGAGACACGAGATACCTATGGATTATATCGTAAATAAATACTACCTACTATACTCGGAGAGGGGAGACTTCAAAACATACCTAGGAGACTCAGGGAGAAAATAGAACCCGAATAACTGCACCACTGGCAACGCCCCTTGGAGTATGGAAGGAATTCTCCAGCTCCATGTAGATTGAATCTTGAAGGTTCCAAAAGTACACCATGCTGCGAAAATGGCACCGAAGTACTGATAAAGTGGTTAACGTCATTCGGAATTACATTAAAGAAGCTCTGCGAATTAATGTTGGGGACGACTCACGAAGAAAGTGTTGTATAAAGCAGTAGCCTTGCCTCTCTGGGTTGGGTATGCAAGTTCGGCAATGATGACTGGACTTGGTTGACTGAGAAAGGAAGTGAAGAATCCTAGAAGCGCCCTCGCGGAAACGAATGTTCCTAGATTTTGAGCTAGACCTTGCATTATCGCGAAGCCAATGCAAGCAACCAATCCGATGAAGATGGGAAGTTTTCGACCCCACCGATCCGAGACGTAAGTCACCAGAAATAGGGCGATAACCTTCCCAAGAGGATAGATGGAGTTCATCATGCCGAGAATCGCACCCTCTGGATTACCAAAGAAATGTTTCCATTGAGTCAGGGTCTGAAGACCGTTCATCATCGAGCCTGTGTAACATGACGGTCAGAAAAAGGGGTAAGCAACAACAATTGTCAACATAGCCTAGGTAGGTACGTACCATCGTATCCAAGAGAAGCGGATGACAACATTGGTACCAACAGAATAAGGTTAAGTTGAACAATATGCGCGGTTCGATACCATGGCTTTGAGCTTTGTGGTAGTGTCTAGGTAGTAATAAATGGTGTTAGTAATCCTACTTACTGGGGACTAGGGTTCGCGTTCAACGTACTTCTGCAAGCGCAGATCCCACAGCTAATTCAGCCTCCTTTTTACCGCAGAGGAAACCCATTGCGAAGGTTGGGGGTAGAACAGACTCTTCAAACGGAAAGTAACGACAATGCGCAATATGTCAAGGTAAAGATGCGGAATATCAACAAATCAAGAAGGAAAAATCACGCTTTAAATTTATTTTCAAAACAATCCTACCCCAGGTCCAACTCCACGTAATTCAAGTAAGAATTATCCACTCGTATAATCTGGGGAAGTCCAGCTAGGCCTGGAACTGTTGATGGGGTTGTGGGGTTAGCAATGCTACCTTAGCTGGGTTAGTTTCTCCGTGATTTCGTCTACAAGGGACATTAGTAGTTAGTTTACCGATACTCCCCGTCTTGGCCGTCCAGGGGACGTCCGCGCACCACAACGCTTCTATACCCACGCTATTGGTTGATAGCCGCGTAGTACAGTTGCGGAGAAGGGTGCATCCATCGTACAATAGAAATATCAAGGTCGATACAGCTTCTATAGTCTTTCTTCTATTGATCATGAACTTCAGTACCCCTGCCAGAAAACACAAGATCTCAACCAGCGTGACAATCTAGCTAACAGCCGCATCCTCCCACACCTCAATTCGGTTTCAGTTCACCTGATTTAAATCTAGTTCCATTTCCATCTATTCAACCCGCCAAGAATGTCCTCGTCTAATAGCGTCGGTGAACGCGTACTTCGAGTTGGTATCATTGGTTGTGGCGAGATAGTTCAAGTTGCTCATATCCCTAATATCAATTTCTTGTCGCATCTATTCCGAACGACATATCTTTGCGATATATCGAAGGATGCACTTGCGCACAGCTCGACGAAAGTCAACGGTAGCGTCCCGAAGACCACAACTGATCCCGAGATTTTATGTTCCTCCGACGAAGTCGACGTTGTCTTAATTGCAAATGCAGACGCGTATCACGTGGAGCACGGACTACTTGCTCTTAAGAATGACAAGTATTGCCTGATTGAGAAGCCAGCTGCAGTATGCTTCCGAGATCTCGACAAGCTCTTGGAGGCAGAGAAGTCTTCAAAGGGGAAAGTGTTTGTCGGCACGATGCGTCGCTTTGCCACTGCATTCATCGACGCCGTACAGGAAGTGGGCGGGCTCGATAAGATCTTGTACGCACGTGTTAGAGACATCATAGGTCCTAACTCGGTGTTCGTTGACCAGTCTGGAACTTTTCCGCAGAAATTCAGCGATTTCAGCGACTCCGACACACAAGATCGGCTTAAACGAGAGGATGATATTCAACATCAAGCACTAGACAAAGAGTTCGGGGTCCCAGTCACCCCTGAATCGAAGCGAATGCTACGACTCCTAGGAGCGTAAGTTCATCATTAACCACTCTAATAACTTTAACTAACCCTGCCAGTCTCGGAACACATGATCTATCAGCCATGCGTGAAATACTCGGTATGCCACGCGGTGTCTCCGGAGCGATGCTTACATTCCCGGGGATTTTCAGCATCCTTTTCGACTACGGCAGCTTCCCCGTGACTTACGAGTCCGGTTTGATAAATGTTCCTGAGTTCGACGCGCATATCGAGGTATATTCAGCCGATAAAATTGTCCGTGTTGAGTTTGATACCCCTTTTGTGAAGGGCCTCCCAACACTCATGATTATTAAAGAAAAGGTTGGCGAGGGCGGTTTCCAAGAACGGAGTGTCAGGAAGACTTATGAAGATGCGTATACGTTAGAGCTGAAGGAACTTCACCGTTGCGTACTTGAAGGTGAATCGCCAAAGACTAGCGCGGCTGATGCAAGAAACGATATTGAGCTATTTCGAATGATACTACAAGCTGGAGCAGATCGATATCGTTAGTTAGGTAAGTGTGATAAAGTTGGAAAAAAATTCTCAATCGATAATAGAAGATTCTATTGGCCTTGACCCTTAGTCCTGACCTCAACCCTAAGTCATTTTTCTCACACTCTAGCTAGACTTAGAGATTATATAATCATGGGAAAAGGGGGCTTTTTTCCGTAATAGATGGGTAGGTACCTATTCGCCGTTGTGAACTAGTTACCCAGCCACTTACTTATCTGCAAGCTTAAGTTTAATATTTTTTTTCGCTGTTATTCAGCTTGTTCTCCGATTTCGAGCATTTTATAAACGCCCATCTTTACCACCACCTCGACGCTACTAACCATTATGTCTACTAACGCCCTCACGATACTTAGGCCCCACCAATTGCCTACCTCTTACATACCTACCTAATTAACAAACCGTTCGCAATGAAAGAGCCCGGCTCAACCAGTCCCCTCTCTACCAAAGATACGTCGCGTTACGCTCCCCAGGTTCAAAGTAGAAAGGATCGAGTTATATCGCCTTTAAGCGGTTAGAAGCAGTAAAAAACCTGGGGCGCGCGTCACGGGGCTGAAGAGCTTTAGTGCGACCCCAAAGTGCTTAGTGCGGAAAATGAAAAATGGGGCCATACGTTGGACTATAGTAGTAATATCTGCCATCCCGCCAAATCAACGCCACACTATGTAACAAGTTACCTGTAATTATAAGGGACTTAGGGGTTTTAAAATGCTGTAAATTTTGGGACCCGCTTTTTTCAACAACGGCTTAACAATGGTTTGGTAAAGGCTCGACAACGATTTAAATAAAATTTTATAATTATATTTAAAAATAATAAATATTATAAAACTTAAATTATTTAATTTTATTTAAAAAATACTTTAATAAAAAAAAAGTTTTATTATATATATTATTTTATAAGTATAATTATAAAACTTTATTTAAATTATTATTAAATTTTTATTAAGCCGTTATTAAGAAAAGTGGATCTTGCTACTAAAGGAGTGCGCTAAGTCCCTTATATTACAGGGGACTTAGCGGTTGAAATACGGTGTAAAAACAGTGTATAAGCCACAAAATACAGTGCAAAATTAATTTGGCGGGATGGCGGATCTTATGACTATCGCCCTCCGTCGCTTTTTGTCTTATAAGCTTCCAAGGCTCAAACATCAACCATTTAACCTTTTATTTTATAACTATGGAAAACCTTATATCTCAAACAGGGAATATCGCTTTCGTCCAAGATAACCCGGCCTTCGCGACGGAACGCCCATATCTATATGTCCTACCCGAAGAAGCCGCCTTCCCAATAACAAACTGTACCTTCTCCTCAGAAACCCCTACAAAGCTACACAGTTGTCGTCAACCTTCCTACGAGAATGATTTCAAGAAGAACGGATTTGCATTTCTTCAGAGTCCCCTCGAACATCATAATTTAGAAGATGCCATAGGGAAGGATGTCCCCCCACATGAATTGATCGACTACCTCCAGTCAATTCGAGATATAGCCAGGAACTATGTCCGGGCACAGAGTGCTATTGTATTTGATTGGCGAGTAAGTCATTCGTCGTTTAAATATCACAGATGTCTCATCCACCTCAGCCGTTGACTTAAGCCCTCTAGTTCAGAAGGGCAGCCGATACAGACAAGGCGGACATCATTGAAGAAGACAATATCGACCGTCAGAATCTCACACGGCCTGCCTACAAGGCACACGCCGGTCGGTCATGCTTACGTGCACAGTCTAGTTGAATTCCTTGCTAATTAGGGCGCTTTTCTAGATTTTTCGCCAGCCGGCGGCTGGATGACGATGCAATCCTATCTTTCAGATGAAGAGTATGCAGAGGTAGTAAGTGGGCGTCTAAGAGCCACAGTCGTAACGTAAGGAGAACCCATGAAAGAAGACATGGCACGACTTCCTGATTGTAATATCTGCCAGATGTTGGCGTTCACTGGTGCCTGTTGTCATCGACTGTCCTCTGGCATTTTGCGCTAGAGAAAGTGTTTTGGATGACGACTGCGTGCCTTTCGACAGAGTTGATGGCAGCGCCTCCGGCAGCCAAGGCATGTTTCTTAAGCAGAATGACAACCAAAAATGGTATTGGCTGCCCCAACAGACTTCTGATGAAGTCAGCATCTTCGAAGGTTGGGACTCTATGGAATCTGGCTATAAAGGTATGATTCGACGCTCATCGACAGAGGGAACTCCCTTCACTCATGTTATTTTAGCTCATACATTTCACGCCGCATTCCGCAACTGTGAGGCTCTTCTTAGCACTAACAGGGTAAGCATAGAAGTTCGCATTGTTGTCCTACGTAACAATGATTGAAGGTTTCAAATTAGAGCTTCACTACCCGCTTTGGGAGGGCGATCTTGACTTTGCAGGTGGAGAATATTGCTTATGTTCTTAAAGTACCTCTACGTTTGTTAATTTGTTTGGATTTACCGAACTGGATGATTGATGCTATTTATTTCTCACTATTTCTACTCATGAGATGACTTCACAGTATTTGTATCTATCAGCATCTGGGATAGTCATTATCATTGATATTCCCGTTATCCCTGCACCCTAGCTAAACGAACCTGCTCGGCTGTCAGAGCTGCCTGTAATAATGCAACCGCAATATTGATGGATCCCAAGATTAAAACAGCCCAGAATGTGTACCATCGCAGCATGTCCCGTCGATCATTCCACAAAGAGTGTATCCCATTAGGTTGAATGCTATCAATAAACCCTTGAATCTTAGATAGTCTTGACGACAGAATAGGAAAGTCATAAGTTGCATAAAAGGTTTCCCGAAAACCCTTCGGCTTAAACCAGAATTTTCTTCTTATCTCATTCCGGGGTGCCCCAAGGCACAGTCGATCAAGTTCCTCGTCGTAATCAGATAGACAACTCATGTTCTTAGTTGTATCAATGAAATACTTCCGGGCTCTTCCATCAAACAAAACCAATAGATTATAAGATAGTAGAATCTCTTGCATGAGCCCTTTGGTGGTAAACTTTGGAGGTTTACTGTCCTCATCATACCAGTCTTCCAAGAGCCTGTGTATCAGGTCAGTATTAGCTAATTAGTGGTCGTGAAATAAGATACAGCGTACCCATCTATAAGGGAGTTTTTCACGGAATGTTGATAGCAGAGACTTGGGTAACGGAAGAGCTTTACCACAGGAGTGATTGTCCCTGTTATGGGGTCCATGTGTGCCGTGTCGAAATCGAGGTGGCTACTGAGAGACTCAATCCAATCAATACGTAGTTTTCCAACTTTCGATAAGGTGTCAATATTCAAGCTCGCCGTGTGCAGAATATTTGGCCCAGTGTTTGGTGCTGTTGATATGCTAAATGAGGGCAGGTATTGAATATCCCATCTCGTCTGTGTGGGCAGTATACTTCCAAACTCTCGTATGACTGTAATGATGGGAATGTTCTCAGCTTCAGAGTCAACTGATACTTTTTCGAAACATGTTGATCCTTCATTTAGTATAGCATAGATATGATCCGTACTGGCTAAGTCAGGAAGGTAAAGGCCAGTAGTCCATCCCAACGATGCGAAGACAAATCTCTTTATACTCCGAATTGTTGCTGGGTCCTCGAGGCTGCCCTGGCAAACTTTCTGGGCTAGCAGCTCAATAACTATGTTTGCTATATGCATTCTTGGTCGGTCTCTTAATATGTTCATAACTTTTGAAATGAGATGGACAATGCGAGAATCATTACCCTCCTGCGGATAAAACTCGATATGCATAAGTGATAATACAAACGCGCGCGTTGGGGTGTCTAACAGTCTCCTAAGACGACGCTGGACAAGATCGACGACTTGTAACTCTTTGTCGAATGAACCACCTGTAACGCTGGTAACAAGGAGCTTCCAAGTATCTAGATGTCCGGCGTATTCGATGGCCACGTCTAGGGATGTACGGTCGTCTTCGCCTGCTGAGCTAAAAGGATTGGCTGAAGTTGCGGGACCAAGGCGGTTGGACATGGTAGTAGATGTTTGTTCGACTACTACGGTGTCAGAGAGGCCCCTTGATGAGTGTCATACGTAGAGTGAATGCTAGGACGAAGTGGCAGAGCTGCTAGGTAGCAGGTATAATGGTGATCTATTAACGCTTGACTCTTCCTAAGATCTAAGGGGCTTCGCCCCTTATATATACTGCTCCTGGGCTAGGGACCCGCTCGAGGGCTCTCCGAGCCCTAGCTTCTATAGCGCGGGGCCCGCGCTGCTATGACTCAGCTAGTCCCCTGACATACGGCCTCCAGCCTTGATGTTGCCATAGTTGCTGCCCTTATCATTGAGGAAGAATCATACAACGTCTTACTTGGGGGTTAAATAATTCATGTCTTTGCCATATTATCTCGAAACAATATTTTCATATTCAGCTACATCCTTTCAGCTGTTTCCTTTTAACCAGATCGGGCAGTCCGATTGGGGCCATATCACCTCGTTTCATTGATCCGATTTTCCATTTCTTAGTTTTATTAAACCATGCGTTTGCTTATTAAAAAGTGTTAATTTTAAAAACGTCGGAGTATTAATTAAATATAGTTTCTTTATTTTAATATAAATTTAATTAAATAATATATTATAAAATTATATTATATCTTAAAAATTTTAATGAAAGATAAAAAAACTTGGAATAAGCACGCCATTAATGCTACCCCCCGTGTAATCAATTTAAATAACGAATTAAACGATGAATTTCCTTATCTATGGCGTTTTAGAGTAACCGCATCCATAAGCATTATGCAGCCGCCTCATAACCTTGGAAATAACTTGGAACATTACAAGCTCGTTGTTTCCCGGTGAGTAAGTAGGTACTTACTGAGTACTTCTCAATTAGTTTAAGAATCAGTACTAGTACTTACATACATTGAATGGCCTCGGGTATACATTAAAATAATGAGTAAAGAAACCTAGGTATTTGCCGGACATGTTTTCTAAGTAGTTTATAACGTTAAAGTCCATGGGGTTCAAACATAATTCAATTTTTACGGATCCAAACCAGTGAATAATCAGTTTAACAATCAGTTCAAAATTTAATTGAACAAGCTATAAATCAATTCAAAGATCAGTAAAAAGATCAGTTTAAAAGTCAGTAGTTTCACGATCAATTGAACAGTTACTTAAGTACCTACCTAATAAGTAAATGATTACCTAGTTAAAGCAGGAGTGATATTACATGTACAGAGGACGCTTTCAAAAGTTTTTGCCATAGGGCACCCCTGCAAAGCTTGGCACCAGCTGTCAGAGTAGCTGCGGACAGCTGGTAAATGATATGGATGGTAATACCCAGCTACTCGTTAACTTTAACAATATATTTTACCGTATATAGTCCTTTTAAAAATATGCAACCTTTTTAAACAGCTTTAAATTTAATTGAAGTTTATAAATATATAAGATTTAAAGGTTTTCAAAAGGAACTCTTGCAGGAATAATTGATTGAAATGTAACGCCTTTCTTATCTGTACTGACAGCTGTGTGACAGCTGCTGAGTGAGCTGCCAGGTGGGTCTCGGACTTGGTGTATGGCAAAAACTTTTGAAAGCGTCCTCTGTAAAGTGGGTCTAGTTCATGCAGAAACTTGCAGGTTTTCCTCACTTGGCACACGGTACGCAGCATACAGAGAAACACCATCCACCACACTGAACGCGTTTCCCCTCCCAAACGTTCTTGCGATGGCGACTATTATTTCCTATTCCAAATCCAAGGTTGATTTACCCGGCTCCGCCAACATGAGCCACAATATTAAATTTGATGTTCTTACTGCTGACCTCAAGTGTATCCAAGCACTACTCAACAGCAACCTAACCACCAGTCAGTGTCTAATAGATGCCTACCTTAGTCAAATTCAAAAACACGATGCCAACCTTCACGCAATGATCCAGCTGGCGCCGATCGACTTGCTAGCCAAGCGAGCTAGTGAACTTGACAATGAACGTGAAACCGGAAAACTTCGCGGCCCGCTACATGGTATTCCCATAATTGTCAAAGTAGATTGTTTTATTACTGTCCTCATAATATAGATACGACAGACAGACTGATAACGAACTAGGATTCCTTCGCCACGCATTGGAGTCTAGGTCTGAATACTACGGCAGGGAGTTTAGCACTTGCGATGTCGAAAGTCCCCCAAAACTCCAGAGTCGTAGACTTAGTGCGTATCGATTCCCCTGATACTGAATACTCACATAGCATCCTGACTTTCCTAGCTCATTGCTGCCGGAGCTATCATCCTAGGAAAGACAAATTTGAGCGTAGGCACTTTCTTTTACCCATCCGAACTCCTAGATGCGCAGATTAAAGGTTGAAGTACTAAAGACAGCATAGGAGTTCTCAAATGCAAAGTATGGTCTATATCACCTATATATAGTATCTCTATTGAAGGTTGAAGTGGTCTAATGATCCTAGGGGGTCTATGATGCGAAGTGGTTGGTCTGCCGTTGGTGGTCAAACTATGTCCGCTTACGTCGACAAAGATAAGGTAGACCCTACAGATGGCAAAGATGGACACAGCGTGAGTAGAGACATTAGGAGGTTTTCAGAGGTATCATGGAGGATGGGGGTCTGAAGTAAGCTGACTTAATAGAGTCCCTCGGGATCATCATCAGGCTCCGCTGTTGGGGTATCCGCCGGATATGCTCCAGTGGCCATTGGCGCTGAAACGGATGGCTCTTTGATTTGTCCAGCTGGTCGAGCTGCCTTATACACCATTAAACCAAGCATTGGCGTAGTTTCCCAGGACGGCATTGTACCAATCTCGTCAAATTTCGATTCTGCCGGCCCAATGAGTAAGACAGTGTATGACCTAGCCGTGGTATTGGACGTGATATCGGAGAGGGATGCGTCCAACTCGTTTACATCCAACCTAGGTGGCACAATGGAGGATTTCTCAGTTGCCACCTTGGATCCTAACATCTGGAAGTTTCCTGATACGTTTATGAGACCTGTACCAGAAGCAGTAAAGCAAACTGTTCGTGATGTTCTCTTCCTAAGAGAGAATACTTTTCGTTAATCAAGTCTTAAAGTTACACGATATCTCCAATGCATACCAAGTCGTTAAGTCGAAGGCAAAAAGATTTGCGTCCAACGTCCCACTCACTACCATCGACAAGTTCGACTTGGATGACAAGAACAGCGAGCTCCTCGTAACCAGTAAGTCCCAGGAGACGAGCTATTATTTACTGTTAATGACGTGTTAGGCGTTGATATGCAGTCTGCGCTTAACGACTATCTAAAGAACCTGGAAGAAAGTGAAGTTCGAAGCATCCGAGACATTATAGACTTCAATAACCAACATGCGGACAATGAGCTGCCAGGGCGTAAGGTTACTCATTTCCGCAAAGATTACTTCCAGCTAACCTTAATAGACCATCCAAGACAAGATGTATTAATCGAGGCCGATGAGGTGCAGTTGTCCAGGGAGACTTACCAAAGACACCTCGCGCACCTGAGAAAGGTGTGTAGAGATGAGGGCATAGACTCTATTCTGGAGCATTATGGTGTAGATATCATCATTGGACCCGCAGATAGCTTCATCACAAGTCTTGCGACTGGAAGCGGTAAGGAGACCTATGACAGCTAGATCCATAACGGGATCAGCTTCTATAATTATGGTTGCATGAAAGGATTAATTCGATCCACAGGATACCCAATTGCCGGTATGCCTCTCTCATATCTTGACTTCAATGGAAGACCTCTAGGCCTCGCTGCCCTTGCTGGAAAAAACCAAGATGCGCTCCTTATCAAGTTTCTGAGCGCCTGGGAAGCTACCTTTCCACAGCGACAACCGCCGCCATCCCTTGTTGAGTAAGACAACCTACCTAGCGGAACTTCAGGCTGATGAGGTAATCCCACTTGTCGCGCTCGTTATCTGACTGAGTGTACTTCCCCGACTGCAACAACTCACTGTACATGCTCTCAGACTCGCTTTTGAGCGCTTCACTGCGATCAGTCTCTCCGTTAGCAGCGTACGCCTCAGCCAACTTTTTCATAGCCCTTGCTACTTCTCCATCGTCAGTCTTTTCAACCCGGCAAATCTCGGAGATCACACGACATTCCCGTAGAAATTCTCTGTCATTTAAACATTTAAGCACAATGGATAACTTGAAAAGGATTTGAAGAGTAAAACTTACATTGCCTGTTTTGGGTCATTTTGTTTTATTTTTATGTCGCCTAGGTAGTATAACGCAGCCGCAACCCACGGCGTTGTAGAGCCTGTTAGTCTAGCGATTCGGAGTGCTTCTTCAGTGTCTTTCAATGCCTTATCGTAGTCACCTCTGCGCATGGCGACATCTGCATTTATCCGGTAAGAGCTATTATAAGTCAGTATGTGTACGTAAAATGGAGGCCTTCAGTCTCAAACATGGTCAAATATCTAGAGCTTTCTCCAAACTCAGCTATGGCCCATTTATTAGCCTCCTCAACATGATAGATAGCTTCATGGAATCTACCCAAAGCTCGAAGGGCAAAGGCAGTG
The DNA here is from genome assembly GCA_022695765.1 of Annulohypoxylon moriforme. Taxonomy (NCBI): domain Eukaryota; kingdom Fungi; phylum Ascomycota; class Sordariomycetes; order Xylariales; family Hypoxylaceae; genus Annulohypoxylon; species Annulohypoxylon moriforme. Next base: position 16,841 of record MU403157.1, read on the forward strand.
TTTAGGTAGCGCAGATGGAGAACATTTGTGTGGTCTTCTCGAGGATTGGCGAGATCAATTTTTAGGCTTCTGTCAAGCATCTCCAGAGCTTCCTCCAAGTTCTGGCCGCAGCCAACCATTGACAAAGCAGAGTTACTCAGAGCATTCGCAACTTCCGAATGCATATGATCTAGCTGAGACTCGCGTACCCTTAGTACGGCATTCGTATGCTTAAGCGCTGCAATATCCTGCCCTCGTTCGCAGTAGACCTGACCCATGATAGTTGAGAGGTTGGCAAATACTATAGAGTCATCATCTTTACAATGGTCAAACCCGCAGTTCAGGAGCGCAACGCAAGCATTGTAGCGACCAATTTCAGCAAGGTATCTGTTGATTTGATTGTCAGTTTTACCTTGGAATAGGATTTAAGGCTCTTACCGCCCTGCGTCCGACATGAGATACGAAAATGCTTCTAAGTACGGTATCTTTGTGCGTCCAGACAGCTCCCTATAACACTTAGAAAGAGCCTCAACATGCTCAATCAGGCTTTCACACAGCTGCCACTGATTGAACATAGTTGACCCCTTGTGTTGCTTGGGGAAAACCTCGCTGAGAGCATTAGCTGCGTCAGTCCAGTGAACTGATTGTTCATGAATACCAATGTAGTTTCGGTATTCTCCTTGAATGAGTCTATGGACAGAGTATAGGCTGCCATCGTGGTTGGCCTGCATCAAAGCCAGGCTACGAAGACCTAGAGCAGCCTCTTCAATTCTATGTCTTGTTAGCTCATTTCCCAATAGTCACAGAGTAGAGAAGTAGAGGGTGGTGACATGGATATCTTGTCCTTACTCGCTCTGCTCTAAACCTAATGTGACCATCGTGAAGACAAAACTTGGGACCTTGGATGGACCAAACATGGCCAAGATCCCAAGCAGCCTTGACTCTTCCTTCCTAATTTGACTGAACGGAATTGACCAAATTGACTCAAGATCGTCTGGCTTATCGTAGTATTGGTTATAAAGGTTATGAATCCTCCTTTTTGGCTTCTTATGAAGGCTCCGTGGGTCTTCTTCGTACATCTTGACAAACTCTTGAAGGGTTTTCTTTCGTGCGATGACACTACGGGCCATCACATTAAGAGTAATCGCATGACCCCCGAGTAGGGAAGATAATTCCTTAGATGACACATTATTCTTTACGTCTTCGTCCCCAAGCTGGAGCTCGCTGCGAAGCATTGTACCACCTTCGTTGTCATCAAAAGCTGGCACTTCCATCGTCAGCCTTGAACATGACGCCGCTGTCAGCTCACTGCGACAGGTTACGAGGATACAGCCCGGGCCAGAAAGGGGCCAGATACGGCCAAGAACTCTCTGATCCTCGACGTTGTCAAATACGACCAGCCATGGGGTTGCTGTTCAGAAGTTAATTAAAAAAACAGAGATGAGGAAGACGAAGAACAGACCCGTCTCTTGAAGCCACCTAAGCACCAGCAACCTGTTAGCCTCGTGCCCTTTAGATGAAGTTGCTCCTACTAAATTTAGTAAGTTAGCAATTTCCGTAAATGCCTTCGTCCACTCTGATTCATGCTCTGCGTCTATCCAAAAAATTGCTTTCATTCCCTCGTCACGGACCCTATAAGCATATTCCAATGCAACCTGGGTTTTACCCATTCCAGCCGGTGCCCAAAGGGCCACCGAGGGTATATAATCTTCAGTTGTGCGCGACTTGAGGCTCTCCCTAATGGCATCGAGAAGCTTCTCTCGGCCACAAAAAACCGGATTCCTGGGAAAGGGGAAATAGAAACCAGGAAGTTTTGCCTCGTCCAAAGCTAGAGGATCTATTGTTAAAGGTATGTCCTTAGGAAGGCCCCCGATGCGCTCCTGTCGTATAAGATTGATTGCCTCAGCTCGTTGCATTTGTTGTCCGCGCGTGAGTTGTTGTGCGGCTACTTTTTCCTTAACTACTTGAATTCTATGAGCAATATATTGAGACGTTTTTTGAAACTCAGCCTTAGAGTCAGACACCTTTTTGGACGCATCTATCGACGTAAGATAAGATCAAGTTTTTACACCCGGAAACTCACTATAGTTCCCACTTCGGGCATATTCAAGTGTTTTCGTGGTGAAGAATGCAAATTTTTGGAGCTCCTCAAGAACTTCAAAGAGGATCAAGCCAAGTGCCTGGTCTTCTGCAATATGCGCCTTATACACTTCGAATATCGACAGGTTAATCGAAATATCAGACCACATTTCTGTAATAAGACAAAGAAGTTCTTCGGACTTTTCCGCACGCTAGCATCGTTTTTGATTCAGTATTTTCTAGAACGAACTTGGTATATCACACTCACCTGAAGCATGAACGTGATTAATCCCCAAAGACAGATTGAAGGAATAGACGGCAAGTTGAGCGTGACAAAGACGCTAAAAACGAATGTAGTAATCTGATCTAGGTGGGGTTTTAGTTGCCTCAAAAGTCTTGGGACACTACTATCCTTCGTCTTTACAATCAACTTCTCCACTTCGGCCATCATCATCACAGGTGATTCGAATTTCATGATATAAGTAAAATTATCTTCTCCCAAAACCTTTTTACAATGATTCATTGCGTCTTCCCAACGTTGGTGACTGTGAGAAGAGACATTGTTAGAGATACTGGAATTCAGCGACATGCATACCTTTGGGGTACCTACATCTCCGCAGTCCCATTTGTACTGATCCCATGCGGATCCGAGTTAGGGGCGCCACCCGGGATAGGAACTTCAGCGTTAACTCCCGTCATTTGAAAAGCGTCTGTAAACCTTTGTAGCAGCCATGAAAAGGTTGCAAAAAGGTTGCAGTACCACAACGAAAAACATCTACGAGCTCAATGCGAAGCATAGTAAGTCCTATCGGATGAAATTGTTGCACAAAAGTTGCACAACGCCTTTTGTAAGCCACGTCAGCCAACGGATAGGTTTCGGATGGCACGAAATACGGTGTGGTCAGATCAGGCATAGGGGCAAAAGGAGGCCAGCATGAGTGCTACCAATGTACTACTAATTTACAGTAGTACTGTTATGGACAAGTACCGGAACAAAAGTCTATTGTACTCCTCCGGTGGACCTTAAAACTAAGCACTGATGGATGGATGCAGACTCAGCCCCATTAAAGCATTTGAAGGTGGGTAACACAAAGTTCAGTGTCGTGTCCCTATGAGCCGTGAGGCTCAACGGTTACAGGCGGGAGTGATTTACACAGTATTAAAACCCCACCCGGCAGATGAGCTTGCAACAAATGAGGTGCTTATCCCCAAACTGAGGAATCCATCATAAACTTCATATCACCGTAATTATGGATGATATCGTGGCAGCCTCCGCTTCAGACAATGATTTGCGGGTTATCATGGGCCATATTCAAGGCCACCTGGCCGAGGAAAAAGCTTATGAGCTTTTCATTCCAGTCGATCCATTACTCAAGCCAAGCAACATATGTTTCCAGCAAGTCCCAAACACACTAGTACGGGATGCACGATCACATGGAGCTAAAAAGTTTTCACTGGAGCAATGTGGTTTTGAATTCATCAAGCATGACTTCAATGACGGGTTAAACGTTGAGGCCATGGAGGGCGCTAATATGGATCAACATCTCAAGACCTACCTAAAATCTATAGAAGCATTCATGGTGAATAAGATGGAAGCAAAAACCGTGATCTTATATGACTGGAGGGTATTGTTTCCGATATTTTAGTAGCGATTAGGTGACTAACATAAGAGCCCTGTACAGATACGGAGCACAACATCTAAGCTAGGGACACTTAGACCGGCAGATAAACGCATCCAACTTCCAATAGCCCAGATGGCACATGCAGGTGGTTATTATTCAGATACAATCCCAAGAATACACTAAGATAGGACTAGATGAATCGGCTCGTGGCGGGCTTGGGGTGCTCTTTGACCACACTACTGAGGATGAACAAGAACTCCTGAAATCGGGGAAGGCTAGGTTTCGAATCATGAAGTTAGGTTTCAAGCTCATTATCATAGCTTTGGCTGACATTGGAAAGCATCTGGAGACCCCTTGTGCCAGTTGTGAACGAGTATCCCCTTGCACTCTGTGAATGGGACTCAGTCGATTCTACCGACTGGGAGCTTTGCGACCAAGTTCATGTAGACCGCATCGATGAAGCCATGTACCTGAAGCCTACGCAGTCTCATAGGTGGTGGTACCTCTCCAAGCAATGCAATAATGAGCTTTCACTCTTTGTTGTGTGGGACTCTGTCAAATTTGCCGAAGGGGTTCAGGGTGCGCATTACACCTTACTTGTCATGGATAAACATTAATACAATCAATTCAGCTAGCACGCCACACGTAGCGTTCGATATTCCAGGAAGCTCCAAGACGCACGAGAGGAAGAGTCTGGAGGTCAGAACGATCGTTATAACAGATGATTGATAACCTAGAGATACCGGGAGAGGCAGGATCGAACAACTTCTTGAGGCGGCTAAAATTTATTATCTATCAGATATCAACACTTGTCACTAAAAATAATCAACTCACAACCTAGCGAGTCCTCTTTATGATAAACAGATGGCGGCTACAAGCCTTGTTTTTACATCATAGACCTCTTCGGCTATGTCTTGAAGTGTCACTAGCAGCATGACTCAACGATTGACAAAAAAAGAATGCTACTTCAAGCACTATGATGATTACGGGGCCCCCAAGCACAGATATTACAATTGAGTAATACGAATTCGTTTCCCTGACAGAGTTCCAGTCCTACCCCCAATGTTGCAATCGAGCTTTTTCGTGTTCATTGAAAAGCTTCCATAGAACAAGACTATACCAGACGGACCAGTAACGAGAATCGAGGAAGATGAGATTCAACTTCGTATATTTAAATTGGAATTTATCAATGGGTGTGTAATATTGATATTTAACTGAAAGACACACTACCCACGCATAAAGAACCCCAAATACCTATCTATCCAGTGCATTGTCCTCATAGCGTATGGAACCCGGTTGTCGCAGTTGTAAATCTAGCCACATGAGCTCAGTTTAGATGAAAAGTGTGCCAGTGCGCACCGGCGATAGCTTCTTTCCCAAGTGCAGCAACATGTGACGTTGGTACCTCCTCGCCGTACTAGGTAGGTATTCAATCTTAGCCAACGGAAAGTCAACAGTGGAAGCTAACCGCCAATATTCTTCCCATCCACGCGCCCCTCAATCATCCGAATGGAAGAATCGCCTCCAAACTTCGTAATGGTGGAGCGTTCAATGGGCGGTTTGACAAACTGTTTCCACGGTTGGATTCGACCATCGTTGTCGCCGGGAACTTTGGTTTCAACGAGGTTGAACCCAGGCTCACTCCTTGGGGTCTATCATGGACAGATTAGCGGAACATGCATAGTCCCAAAGGCAAAGTGATTCATACGTTTGATCCAACTGGGGATTGGTTAGATTGGTCCATGATTGAACTATAGTACTTGTAGTTGAAACAAGATATGATTTATTGACTTGGTTGATGTGTACTAGGTAAATGATTATGCTAGGCTAGTCTCTGCTTAAGTCGCTGCTCTTTTAAGATAAAAAAAATGAAATGCCTCATTTATTGTGTGGCCGGATTCATCGGTCTGGTTGGTTCAATTTCAATCCGGGTATGCAGGCTCTAGCAGGGTATTCAGACGGAGGGCGATAGTCTGAAGATCCGCCATCCCGCCAAATCATTTTTGCACTGTATATAGTGGCTTATACACTGTTTTTACACCGTATTTCAACCGCTAAGTCCCCTGTAATATAAGGGACTTAGCGCACTCCTTCAGAAGCAAGATCCACTTTTCTTAACAACGGCTCGGCAAAGGCTCGATAACGGTTTAAACAAAGTCCTATAACTATACTTAAAAAATAATAAATATTATAAAACTTCTCTTCAATTAAAGCGCTTCTTAAGTAAAATTAAATGATATAGGTTTTATAATATTTACTATTTTTTAAGTATAGTTATAGGACTTTATTTAAACCGTTATCGAGCCGTTGTTGAGCCTTTGCCAAACCGTTGTTTAAAAAAAGCGGGTCCCCCAAATTTACAGCGTTTTAAAACCCCTAAATCCCTTATAATTACAGGTGACTTGTTACACAGTGTGGCGTTGATTTGGCGGGATGGCGGATGTTACTACTATAGTCCAACGTAATTCACAGTGCTATCACTTTCTGCAGCACGATACCTGCTTCCCGAAGGTCACACAAGTGGCGCTTCGGTTTCAAACCGGATATTAGAAGACTTCATCCTGGTAATTGAGGGAGGACACGGAGCTCGGCCTAAAAGGTCCCTCCTCGTAACAGATGTGATCACCTTCCCTCTTTTATATTTATATGATTGGATGCCTGAAGACGCACAGTTGATACCCCTCAAACTAAACGCCCATTGTCAAGCAGGCTATTCGGTAGCCACCCATTCCAGATGGCACATGTAACATGCAAAGAACCTGACCCAATAGAAGGGAAACTGGACTATCTAAAACGGCTCTCGAAGTACCAGCAAGAGAAGCCATACGTACTCAGTTATGGAATTCCGCTCCAGGTCGAGTCGTTTAGATCTAACCTGGAGTACGAAGAACATTGTGTTCGTCTTCTTGATATACGAACATGCTCAGATAAACCGGATATCGATCAAAATGGGTTCGAAGTCATTTATATAACAGATCAACTAATGTCGATCTACTTCGGCACAAGGAACAATGATTTGGAAATACAGGGAGCACAAAGGGTCCTCCGAGAGAGATTCAAGGCTGAACAAGTCATCGTTTATGACTATACTGTCAGTAAGATTAAGCAAGAAAATGATATAAATGAGCTAATCATTCGAGTAAAGCGGAGGAGAGAAGAATCTACGCCTCAAGAAAACCTCTACAACTACGAAAACAGGCCCAGTCATTCAATCGTTGTCAGAAATCCCCATGCCGGTTGAGTCTATTACCCTAAAGTGAATTTGAGCGCACAATGGCTGATTGGCAGGTAGATCAGACTAGAAAAAGCGGTCTTCAACGGCTGAACGTTCACTTATCCACGAGTGAATTTCAAGAATATATGCAGGCTGGTTGGCGGCTTAGAATAGTGAAGTAAGTTGGAGTCCTACCAGCCCTATCACTATCGCACTGTGCTTAGGTAGTTATTTCTTGTATAGTTTTTGGAAGCCTATCAATCACGCCGTGGAATCGTCCCCCCTAATCTTCTGTGAGTCTTCTTCGATTTGCGAGACGGACAAAATTGCATGTGATGTTGTTTCTCATAACTACGTCGGGGAGTCCGTATTTCTGCACTATTCTGAAAACCACAATTGGCTGTGGCTCAGCAATCAGCGGCTGGACGAGGCTTTCATCTTTGTGAGTTACGATACACAGCCCGTCGGCAATGTTGAAGGTAGGTAATGCGGTGCTTCATACCCCGCACAATTATAACTAACATGGACATAGCCTGTTTTCACTCCTCGTGTGCCATCCCAAGCTCGGAGCATCGGCCACCAAATCCACGGGAAAGCATGGAAGTGAGGGCTATTGTTATTACAAAAGAAGATATGTAAGGATGTATGGTAGTTAGTGTGCTTGCTGACAACCTTGGAACGTCTTCATAATCCATTCTATTAATATGAGAGCCCAATAAACATCATTGAAAGTAGGACGTAACGCTGTGAAGAACTTCACGTACCCAATGCAAATGACCACTACTGGCAAACCGGCTGACCAGCCTGGAAATGAATGTTTCTCAAAAGCCCTGTGAGTCCTCCATGATGCTTCTGCTCCACGATTAAGCCGTTGAGTGCGAATGGGCACCCAACATATTCTAACCATGACTGAAAAACTACTCAAAGGAGACGAAACACCACTTATTAGACGTTAGGTTTCCCATAGCCGGTAGCATTTGATTCCTCTACGACTTGCTGGCATGGCTCCAGTGTGGTATAGTTCGTCGGACTCTAGATCGCGTACAGGGGCGCCTTTCACCTGGAGTTGGCGGTCAGGATGAAGTTACAATACTCCTTAGTAAAGTATTGAGCGCGCTCCCGGAAAGCGGTCTAAATCTGGTCGTTAAGCTGGGAGGGGTCAAGAATCCGGCCTCGTTATAGCACGATTCTTTAATGCAGCACACAAAAGTATAGTTGATTCAATGCTCACTGAAGATTTGAAAGGGTGGAATTAAGTTTGTAGAGACGAATTAAATTTATGAGAAAAGGGTTGAGCCTAAGGTACCTATGTTCGAGAGTCATTACCTACTCTTATATGCTTTAATTGTAAATTAACATATTATAACCTTGAATATGGCTTTCTCGCCTATTAACAAAGTACAATGGATGTTGCCAAGTTTACCTACCTACTAATAGCTAGAATTAGAAGGCATGTTTAGTATTTTAATAATGTTATGATTACTTAATTAATATATACCTACCTAATAGGTAAGTAGGACATAAGTGTTCTTTTCAGAAGTTTTAATCTCATGTTTAGCTACCCACCTACAAGTATTTGAATTGCAAGTAGGTAGTTGATGGCAAGCTCGACTGGATTGTCCTTTACGGAATCTCCAAAAAAAGGGGGAACGAGATTAGGTAATACTCGCTAACGCAATATGCGCTAAAGAAAGTATAAGATAATCATGATTACTAATGCGGGGCTATTCGACATTTGGTCTGTGCGTTAAGATAGGACCCGCCATGCGAGGCTGCAATAATTTTTTGAAGCTTCCACCATTCGGAGCTCTCCCACTTGATACAAAGACAATAAGGTCAAAATACTGGTCATTTTCCAAGGCCGGCAACTCATACCTTTCCTCCTCCCTATACCATACAACTTCCTCTTAGTTTGTCCAGCCGTTGCCGTGTCCTTACCGCGAAAATGTCTTTCGGAGGCCAGACCCCCACCATCATCGTCCTGAAAGAAGGTGAAGACATGAAGCTGCCCCACCGTCCAATAAACGAAGAGCTCTCCTCACACTGACTATACACGTAGGAACCGATACATCCCAGGGCAAAGGCCAGATTATATCAAATATAAACGCCTGCTTAGCTGTTCAAGCCACCATTAAGTCGACCTTAGGACCATACGGTGGTGATTTGTTGATGGTGGATGAAAATGGAAAGCAAACCATTACCAACGATGGCGCGACAGTAATGAAGGTTAGAACTATACCTATACCCGATTTCCTCAGGTATCATACTAAACAGACTTAGCTTCTCGATATCGTACACCCCGCCGCCCGAATCCTCGTCGACATTGCAAGATCACAAGATGCAGAAGTTGGAGACGGAACAACATCGGTCGTCGTTTTGGCCGGGGAGATACTCAAGGAGATCCGGGAACATGTTGAGCAAGGTGTTAGCTCCCAGATAATTATCAAGGGCCTACGGAAAGCTTCGACTATGGCGGTAAACAAGATCAAAGAAATCGCCGTCAGAACAGACGAGTCCAATAGGCGGGAAACATTAGCCAAGCTAGCTGGCACAGCTATGACAAGCAAGCTTATCAAGAAGGATACCCCTTTCTTTACCAAGAGTATGCAATCCCAGAGCCGGACATATCGTCTATATTGATGCTAACAGTATGCAGTGGTCGTGGATGCCGTCCTATCCTTAGATCAGGAAGATTTAAACGAGAAGCTTATTGGTATCAAGAAGATCCCTGGTGGTTCCCTCACCGACTCCCTATTCGTCAACGGTGTAGCCTTCAAGAAAACATTCTCGTACGCCGGTTTCGAGCAACAACCCAAGTCCTTCAAGAAGCCTAAGATCGTCTGTCTAAACGTCGAGCTAGAGTTGAAGGCCGAGAAAGACAACGCCGAAGTCCGAGTAGAGCAAGTGTCCGAATACCAGGCAATTGTCGATGCTGAGTGGCAGATTATCTACAAGAAGCTTGAAGCTGCTTACCAAACAGGCGCCAAGGTAGTACTTTCGAAGCTACCCATTGGAGATCTAGCAACCCAATACTTCGCCGACCGTGACGTATTCTGTGCTGGTCGTGTCTCAGCTGAAGACATGGAGCGGGTCGTCCAAGCTACTGGCGCTACTATACAATCTACTTGCTCCGATATCCAGCCGCATCACCTTGGCACCTGTGGTTCTTTCGAGGAGCGTCAGATCGGTGGGGAGCGATTTAACTTCTTCGAGGACTGCCCAGAGGCCAAGACATGTACCCTAGTACTACGCGGTGGTGCTGAACAATTCATCGCAGAGGTTGAGCGGTCCCTACACGACGCGATCATGATCGTCAAGCGCGCCATTAAGAACCACATGATCGTAGGTGGTGGCGGCGCATGCGAGATGGAAATATCCGCATACCTACACCGCTTCGCCGATAAGGACATCCGACACAAGCAGCAAGGAGTCATCAAGTCCTTCGCCAAGGCCCTCGAGGTCATTCCTCGCCAGCTATGCGATAACGCCGGTTTCGACGCCACCGATATCCTGAATAGACTACGTGTGGAGCACCGCAGAGGCCGCGTCTGGGCCGGTGTCGACTTTGCCAACGAGGGCGTTGCCGATATGATGGAGCGATTCGTCTGGGAACCTGCCTTGGTCAAGATCAACGCCATACAGGCCGCTACCGAGGCCAGCTGCCTGATCCTAGGTGTCGACGAGACGATCCGCAACGAGGAGAGCGCGCAGCCGCAGGCGCCCGGTCAGCCGCTACCTCCAGGAGCGGCGCAGAGAGCGCTAAGGGGACGAGGAAGAGGTATGCCGAGACGGTAAATGTGATAGGGCTACTAGGGGCTACGTTGCATCTATGAGGGCGCACGGTGATGTATGTACCTGTGATACCTAAAAGTCTACGCGCGGTTCTTACATGTCAGGTATAATGTGCGAAGCATAGATGACATGAAAAGGGAAAAAGTTTAACCCGATTAATACTTGATATTTGCTTAGTGATTTGTTGGCTTGGCTTAGCTAGTAGGTAAGTGTTGATTGTCGTGAAAGGGGGAGGGGACAATGAAGGTCACACCTGTTCCCTCCACCCCTTTTTGCTAGTAGGTTGTCGCTGGGGATTGGGAATCCATTTCCTAGTCCCCTACCCGTCTAGCCTAGGCAATTGGTGAGTCTTGGTAGCCGCGTATGCTAATCCGCTTTTGATTAGAAAATCTCTCGTCACATCGTTCGATCTTGAACGATAGTAGATTTCACTTATATAAACCCTGGTTGCCCTCTTGCAAGTAGCGGCGTCGCTTGTGTGACAGTTATGAGTCCGGTTAGCGCAGCGGCAAAATCTCCGCAATTCCGTGCGCGTAATGCAACCTTGTGCTAAGCACTCCGCCTTTCCAGGACAGATCTGGAGGGTGAAGGGTTCGATTGCCTGATTAAGCAGAGTTGTTGAATCCAGAGAGGTACCCTTAGAGAAGGTTGCTAAAGAAAGCACCTGGGACCTAGAGACCTGACTACTGTGGAGCAATTGTCCGCCTAGAAACACCCGAACAATTGGGGGGTGATATATGATAAGCCCTGGTTGCGTGCGAGCAGCTAGCGGCGTCGCTTTTTTAACAGTGATTGATATATGGGATTGTATCGTTTTGCCAGTTGCAGAGAGATCTTCATTCATGATCATACATTTCTTCGATGTAGTCTAGCATAGGGTATCCAACCATATGGTAATATTATCTATCTTAATATCAATGTGGGTATCACGAACTATAGCAGGTTTAGATATCCTCATGGGCTTAATGAGGTATCGACATGCCGTATCCCACGGCGTGGGCGTGGCCCACCTAGGTACCTAGCTTAGGGCTTGACCCATTAGGGGTTGTTAGGTGTATTCATCGCCTGGGTTATCGTGAAACTAAGTCGTTGTATTCGTTTTATTCTAGAAGACGCAACCACTTACAATGCTTGCAGTAAAAGTGATAACTCACCTGCATTACTGATACGCATTCTATGGTTCGTTGGCTTATTCAGTTGTATATGCCTAGCGCTTACACGTGGTTATAGTAGTGGTCAAGGCCCAATGGGTAGGTACGTTTAGCTTAACGGTAGCTAGTCAGTTTCTAGCTTAAGTGTTATAAGCGGTACCAACCCGATGCGTCCGAAGTACGTCGGCTGCTAGTTGGGAGTCATGCAGGTTTACCGTGTCCATGACTAAGACAGTTCCACTTGAACTGACGAAGTATCCCAAGGACTGTTTTGTTTGGAGACCATCGCCGTTCAAATCATGTTCGATTACGACTCCTTCATCCATATACGATAGAATTCGACGCCAGTTCATGTAAATCTAGGATTGTGAGACCCATGCCCAACACGCTGTGCCCCCTATTACACAGTGACATCTGTCTCATCTCACCGCTACTAAACTACCCACAATGTTCGCACTCGGTGTCATCGTCTGTCATTGTGGTAGAAACGTATCAACTCAGCCATCAACGGCAAGATGAGAGGGACTAGCGATATGTGAGCTAGGCTACCATAAGGCTTGAATGGTCTAGATCAATACGACAACACGCTTGGGATGAATATAATGAAACAAGGATACTTTTCTTATCGAGAGATCGACTTTTCTCGTATTTTAATGTGCTGATCTTAGCGGTATTTACCGGTCATAAAAAGCAAGATTTATAAGTGGCGATGGACTTAGGACGCAGTATGAAAATTTACCAAGTTAGGATGTAAGAGGTTTCTGAGTAGACAACGACAAGATCTAGCTAATAGGTACTTACTTAAGTACCTGGTAGGTAGGTTTGTCCTTAAATAGAAAAGTATGAAATTTGTAATTATGAAGACTTTCATCGAGTATTCGAACGGTTTTGTTGCTATTTCTCATTCGTTCGTAAGGGACTTACCTTACTATTTAGGTACTTCTCCGATTGCAGGCACGTATAGCAAGGCCCGGGCTCGGCCCGAGATTCGGCTCGGCGAAGTTTGGAAAGCCACCTGCACTTAAAAGTAAGTAATAGAGAATGGGTGGGTATAACAAGACGTTGAAAACCCACTGCGTGGACTAGACAGGTCTGAGGTACCTAGTAGTGGCGTTGGAGAACTAATATGCCTGCGTTTCTAAGAAGTAGGTGCATATGCAGGAGTTTGAAACCGTTCCAAGTTAAACGCAAAAATATAGAAGGTGGCATAAGTAGATACGAACAGAGAAAAAGCACCCAACGGGCTTCATGCATGTCTTATGTACGAGACATTTTTATGTCAGGTTCAAGAATCAAGTCAAATATGATTTTCTTTTTCAGCCTAGTAATATTCTACTTTTTGACATCCTTCTCCAGTACCTATCCAAGGTTTTCTAGCCATCAGTTTACTAAAAACGGAACGCTAAATGGAGAATTAAACATCGACGTTATTTTCCGGGAAAATAAAAGAGGTAATGAAATCGATAATCTCTGTGACTTAATTTTAAACCGCAAACCCGATTCTTGGGACATCCGAAATATGTACGATGACAGATAGCATGTCTTTTTGTCTTTGGAGCACTTGGCATACAGCTGCCTAGGCATAGATTCCTCACAAACCTCTTGCTGTCCCGAGCTCCTTCTCAGGTCCCTGCTTGAGGCTCAGCAATCCCATAACTTTAACCAGAGAGCCGGGCGATAGAGCGGTGAATAGCTTCCCAGATGTGCCAGATACGCCAATGTTGCATCTCGACATATCGGTATGCCCGATTTGGTAGCGTGATCGGCATTCCTCTAACCAAATTAGTTGCACGTGGCGGCATGGGTCTTTTTTAACCACTGTATTGGGACTGATTTATTTTTTAGATCATCTCAACCACTTACGTACAATGAGGGGAATGCTGGCGTATTCGTACTGTCCTATGGCGGGTAATCAACATGGAAGTAACAGTAGAAGGTTTCGTCCCGACGTCTTCTCGGATACCATTGTTATCTTACTTCATGACTAACCTCAGGTCATATGCACGCGCCCGCCTTAACCCCGTGGGCGTTGGTAGGAAGTTCGAAGGGTTTTCGAGTACCAGCTTCGCGGTAAGAGCGGAGCTATAGCCTTTTTCAAGTTTCCGACCCAGCAAATTAAGCCAATGGAAATGTTTTCTTGGAGTCAAGGATCGAACACTAGTTCGTCTTATCTCTTGGATTATGCTGTTGGTACCGGTTTACGAATTAGAATTCATTCAACCTTCCTCATTTAACAAGTCTATGAATGTTACGCGAGTCATGTCATGTCATGTCGGCAAGTACAGACATATTACACTTAAGAGATTTCTGCGGCGGGAAAAGTTGCAATATATGCATGAGTTGGAGAACCATGAAGATGTCCGAAGAGGCCACCAATGAAATTCTTATGAATTTCATATTATTATCACAAACGTCATGCTAGCGCCCGACCGAATCATACTTATGCACAATGGCAATGACTACGCCTTCCCAAGTAACCATCCGCGCCGAAATGTCCCTTGCTTCATGCCATCATCGCCAGTGTGGATAATACAAAAACGGTTTACAAGGCAACGCTGAGCTACCTACAGAATAAAATGATTGACATTAGTGAACACCAATCATATTCGCCATGCTCAGTATCTTGGGCATCGAATTGATACGATTTTTGAATAGCTTCGTTAGGTATTTTCGGGCACGGAAACGTGTTCGGTTATGAAGAATTTATCTTGGCAGCGGTGAGCAGCAAATATGAACATGCCATCACGATGCCTCCGCAGTGTAACCCAATGAAAATGAGGCTCGATTAGAGTTTCTTACATCAGAAAACCAATGGAGCTAAATATGATATCAATCGGACAGGGACGGATGGATTTTAGAATGTCTCGGAAACCTCGGAAGTAATCACTTAGGAGTGCTCGACCCGGCACGCTGGGTTGAGCACTGTTCGACATGATCGTCGCCGGAGCCGAGGTGTGGGTGGCAGCTCTAGTGGACCAATAACCCGGCTTGTTCATAGGGGTGGGTTACGGGGGGGTAACAGGGGGCTTGCTTGGTTTACACGTGTCATACTCGAACCCAGGGTCTGGATAAAGCTAGTAATAGCTGCATTCGATATGGTCCTTCATTTGACTGGGTACACGCACAAATGGACCACGGTCCACCGGGTGTATCCGCCCGAAGTGTATCATCCCATAGAAGAGCCAAAGAATAGTTCAGGCGACATGTGGCTGCGGGGTTATCCATCCCAAATCAGGAAATCCTTGTCTCTCGGGCTGATCATTATCGGTTCTACCGCCAATATGTAGTTAACGATGTTCGAATATCAAAGAACATCTGGGTCAACTGGAACAACTGGGGCCACCGGGGATTTACGAAACCCGCCGACTCGGTAACGTGGACTAGTCAGAGAGGATAATTTCCCGAATAACCAGATCTCTCGTGTGTTCTGGAGTCTCGAACATTACGAATGCCATGTCAAATTCTGATGATTTCCAAACGATATCACTGTGGTTTTGGCTGACAAATGTGTTCAGCAGCGAATTACGCATTCAGCTGTAAAAGGACAATATATGACCGGGATTTCTACCATTACCGGCGTGGATAACTGCCTAGTATAGCTAGTTCACCGTTATTACGTCCCGACGTGGTAGTATGTATGTAAGTCCTTGCAACCTTAACTGAAGGAGTATGAATCCTCCATGCAATTGCATCGTACTTTTGTGGATCTTTGCTTATGTTGTGACACTTGGTGTTTCCCCGGCGCATTTTGGAGTTTATTTTTTAATGTTTTATTTTTTTAGAGCCCCGGGACCTTGATCCGTCGTAGTGTCGCAGAATGCTTCGCATCGTAAGACCCAATGACATGCCTGTATTCAGGTCTTGAACCGCGCAGCTGGAGCCGGGTACGTAGCGTATCCTTCCCGCACAGCTAGCTCACATCCGATGGCTGATGGATCAGAAGAGTACTGGAGTAAAATATACCTATATACCTAACAGTGATGTATATATATCCTTGAGAGGATCTCATAAGCGTTTTGTTTTAATAATTACCGGAGGATTTCATCTTAAGTCAGCTCCTCACTTAGCTCTGCAGGAAATACCGCCATGGACTTCCAAATTTGTTTTGGTCTCTCGTTAGTCGAGACCCTTATTACCTCAGCCTTAAACCCAGCCGATGGGATAGTCTCAGATTTACCGGCAAATAAATCCCTTCGATTTTTAGCATTCTTTAGTGTACAATGGGTGTTGTTCAAATTTTACCGCATCTTCATATATCCTTATTTCGTTTCTCCTTTACGGAGCATACCTGGCCCCAAGGTATTATAGATTCCCCTAACGAAAATACATGAAAATAACCACTAATCATATCCTAGAATGACCATTTCTTCATCGGTCAACTTCTACACATGTATAGAGCCGCGACTCCGATCGATCACTATATGAACTGGTCTGCGACATGGCCCGAATCACCTTTCATCCGCTACCGCACCTACGCGAACCAAGATATGCTCCTGATAAACACCATAGATGCTCATAAGCAGGTCTTGCAGACAAATTGTTATGATTTTATCAAACCAAAGTTCCTGGGAAGGATGCTTGGCGAAATCGTCGGTACAGGTCTCCTATTTGCTGAAGGCCATGAGCATAAGAGACAACGAAAGATGATTCTGAGTATGAGAATATCTCAATCTAGTATATTAGAGTACTTACTAACATCTGTTACTAAGATGTCTTCTCCGTTCCTAATATGAAGAAGCTCATCCCTGTCTTCCAACAAAAGGCCGAGGAGATGACAAGATTCATGGAGCGCAAGATGAAGGAAAAGGGCACTCAAGATCTCGAAGGTCAGTATACCACCCACCAGTACATAAATGTTGTATATACTAACAAATCAACGGAAAATAGTCCAGGAGATATTCAGTAAAACTACCCTAGACGCCATTGGAGTCGCAGCTCTAGGCATTGAGTTAGAAAACCTTCGATCAAAGGAATTAAAACTGGATTTCCTACAATGCTACTTCCGCATGCTCGCGCAACCACCAGTGAGCGCACTAATCAGCTTTATTCACGTCTATATACCGATTCGCCGAATCATACCTTTGGAAGCCAACTATGGCTTCATGCGAGCGATGCGAGCAGTTCGTAGTATGCTGGACGATTGTATCGAGGAACGAATTCGAGACCTTAAGTCTACCGATCGAGAGAAGGTCGGTGGGACCGTGTCCCGGGACTTGCTGACCTACATGATTGAGGAGCGAGAACTACAGAAAGAGCAACTCACTAAGGCAGATATTCGTGGTCATGTGAGTTACCAACTCAACGCTGTAGATATCAACGAACGCCGACTAACCCTTGTAGTTACAAAACTTCCTTTCCGCCGGCCACGAAACAACGTCTGGTGCTCTAACATGGGCTTCTTACGTCCTGGCTACCCGGCCAGATATCCAGGACAAGCTAAGGGATGAAGTAATCCAAACCGTAGGCACATTCGGAATCCCTACTTACAGCGACATTGAGAAACTTAGTTATTTGAAAAACTTCCTCCACGAAGTGTTACGGAGGTACAGCCCAGCACCCGCTACCTTCAGAGAAGCAGCCAAAGACGTTACCATATGCGGACACTTCCTACCTAAGGGAACGAAACTCCTAATCAGTCCACCTGTGACGAACTTGTCTCCTCAGATATGGGGCGATACCGCTCGGGAATTCATACCAGAACGATGGGAGGCGTTGACGGGCGATGCCGCGACCCCCTACGCGACGGAGTCGTTTGGAAACGGGCCGCGCATATGTATCGGGAAGGTCTACTCGGTCCTCGCCTTCAAGATCATGATGATTGAGTTGCTGCGAAATTTCCGCATATCGCCCAGTCCGTACCTTGAGGCGTTAGGTGACAAGCCGGTGCCTGTTCAGAACCCGGCTGTGACGTGGCGGCCCAAGGGGGGAATGCAGGTTCACTTAGAGAGGATTACGTGGTCGTGATAAGGGTATCAATAGGGTTACTGGGTTTATGTACGGGGATACGTGTACCGCGGTTTGGTGTTACGGAAAATGATGACTGATGATAACTAAACTCGGTTGGTTTTGGTATAAAAATGGGATGGGTGTACTGATTGGATCGGGGATGGCCGTTCCCATTGTGACCTAAGGCGGACTGTGAATCCCCAAGTTATACGGGAGGTTGGGAGAGGTGCCTGAAGGAATATCATCAATTTCGCTCTTTTGGTCTTTTGATCTATACATTGTACGCCCACTTAGGAACTACCTGGGCACCTATGCTGCAACAATGACAGATTACGGCTGTTTGCTAAATTATCAGGTGATGGTATATTTCAAAAATCAACACGAACGTCTTTGTAGATCCGTTCCCGAAGCTGCGATACCTCAAACTGTCAGCTAAGACGAATTCGAAAGAACTCTACGGCGGAGTTATGGATCTAAGATAGATTCGGAAACTCGGCTCCGTGAAAAAGGATGGGTTCATGCAAGGAGGATTCAATGATCAACAACGAATTAATGTTGGCGATAGCCATCAAAGACCGGACCGACCGAGGTCGTACGGAGCGTGACCTAAAAAGAACTTCAACCCCGCGCCGCAAGGTTTTTTTGATCGGTTAGGATCTGAAATGTCATTTGAAAATACGTGTTGAGGATTATCAATTGGTAAAGCCGAGACTCGCTTCATCGGTGTTTGCATCAATTGACAATCGATGCCATACGGAATTGGATAATGGTAAAATAATTGGTGCTAATACTTTCTAGGTAAGTTAATACTTAATCCTAGGTTATAGTAGATCTGGGCATCTGAGAACTCCTACATGTAGGATTTCGATGAATTTGAAAAGGATGAGAAAGTTCACGTTCGTCTCATGCAAGTTGATGTAAGGGGTAAGGGGTGAGATGCTTAGTAATATTATATGGCCGGTACCGCAGTGAGGGTATTCCCGGAGTTCTACCGCGGCTGTAGCTCGTGTTTTCCTCGGCTCGTTCTAAAATATTCACATCTACGAATTTCCTCTCCCGACGCACAGTTCATCATCGCATCATCGCCAACGGGAACCCCCGCCTACCCTCCAACAAGACAAGCCATCGAGGGGTAACGGAATTTAGTTTTTTGGGTGGCGGTAACACAGCATCAAGGACCAATTACCGAACTTCTTTAAATTGGTAAGACATTGTGTGACTTTTACCTTCTTGTCCTTCGCTTCTTCGAGCAAAAAGATAAAGATATCCGAATATGTACCTAGTACTTAGTTGGCGGTGGTGTTTTGATATGGAAAAGGAAAAGAGAAGGAAATACAAAACAGCAAAATCAAATAAAACAAGAATAAGGGGATAAGTTACATGACATATCTAATAAGTACGTATTGTTGATAGGTAACATGTCTAGGTTAGGTCACATTCCGAGTCAAGATGCCGGCAATTATGGATGACCCGTCCAGTCCAACCATCTATCGCGTCACCGGGCAGGCCCCCTTTCCGGACCCGAATAAGCCGGAGCTACCGCCGACCGTTCTTCCTCGTCAGGTGACCTTGAGGGACCGTCAAACCATCGCCACCGTCGTGCCGTTCGCTTCTCGTGACCAAGTGCCCCATTCCCTGCTATCATATCTCTCGGACCAGTTTGCGAAGGAAATTGAGGGCGGCGATACATATCCCATGATAGATCCCATGCCCCTCGAAAAGTTCTCCGCGTACTGGTTTCAGAATTTTGCCGGTATAATGTTTCTAGGCCAGATCGAGAGCGCCGACGACGTGGTTGAGGGTAAGGATTGGTCCCGAGAGTGTCTCGGCAGTTTCTACATCAAGCCCAATTATCCCGGCCGTAGTAGTCACGTCTGCAACGGCGGCTTTCTCGTCACCGAAGCCGCTCGTAATCGTGGTGTTGGTCGACTTATGGGCGAGAGTTACCTAGATTGGGCACCGAAGCTCGGATACTCATATTCTGTCTTCAACCTCGTGTACGAGACGAACGTAGCTTCGTGCAAGATTTGGGATGGGCTCGGTTTCAAGCGCATCGGCCGTGTTAAAGGCTGTGGCAACCTCAAGTCGTACCCCGACCGGCTAATCGACGCCATCATCTACGGGCGGGACCTAGGACCCGGCGCCGGTGAAGGCAACGGCGAACCCCTTCTCGTGAGTGAAGAGCGTTTCGACAAAATCAAGTTCTACCTCAAATACGGGCGCTACCCGAATGGATCTGACCGCGCCGAAAAAAGCAGGCTCCGGAGCGCCGCGACGCACTATAAATTACTCGAAAACGACGTCCTCATGCTGAAGGACAAGGAAGTAATCAGCGATCCTATCCGCCAGATGGACATCTCTCGTCATCTTCATGAGACCGGCGGCCATGCAGGCATCAACAAGACCACGGCTTCGATCGCCGAGAAGTATCACTGGAGTCGCGTTAAGGAGACGGTTTCGCTTGTAATTAGATCGTGCGATCAATGCAAGGAGGCGGGCAAGACACCTTCCGTTCAGAATCAGACTAGCTCCCGACGCCTCACCGTGAACTCAAACGGCGCCATTGTCAGTGTCAATACTATGCCGCCAAGAATGTCTCCTGTCGAAGCGACTGGACCCGGAAGCGTCGACGCGACCGGCAGGGTCCTCGAGCTACAAACGCCTACGCACAATGATCTACCTTCTTTAGTCGAACCACCAAACCCATATGCCCATCCCAGTGACATCACATCCTTATTGAACCCGCCCATGCAGCCACCGCCAGATACCGGCTTGCCGCCCCATCATCCCTTACTGCAAAGCCAACTCCATCACGATTCCGCCGCTACGCTTGCCTCGCTTCACGAAGCCGTGGACATGTATCATCCCATAGATCCTCAAATAATATCTCAATCCACACACCACCCTCCTCAAGTATTCAATTCCTTCCACCCTACTGACACAATAACCCACTCCAGCCCCCACCCCTCGCACACATCCCTATCAGCCCATGAAGCATACAGTCCACATGCCGCATCCTTACACGCGCCCATGCCCTCCTTCCAAACACAAACTCACCATCACCCGCACCATCAAGAACCGCAGCACGAACCTGATTCCTTCCAAGCTCTTCTCAACGACGCCGATAGCGTGGGTGGTGACAGTGAACACCATGTTCTGCATGGACATCCCGACGACCCGCCAGATCACGACCGAGCCGCTATAGATCACAGCATAAACCAGATGCTTATCGAATCGCAGATGGACATCGATGACGTGGTACATGATCACGTCGATATCGATACTAGACGTATGGTCGAAGAGAGTGGCGTTGGCAATAGAAGTCCGTACGACGTGGCCGACGAGGATTTGGTAGGAGACGGTAGCGGGGCAAAGCAGCGCAGTAATAGCTTCTACGACGTCGTGTTCTAACACTTTACGTGCTTTTTCCCTCTCCCGTTTCGCATTTTAAAACATTTGCATTGGATACCCAAAACTCATTTTCACATCACTGAAAACGGGACCGCTTGGTTGGTCTGGATTGCCTGATTTCAGGATATCGGATCTAATAAAAGTATAGAAGTAGATTTAACGATACCAAATATTCATTAGACGGTAAATAAATGTATGGGCCATTTAAATTTTATTTTCATGGACAAGTATCTTGCTCGGATATATCATTTTATACAGATGGCATTGATGCCCGCCTTGCCTGGTCTTGGCTCGGAAGAGGTATTTCCTACGTCTCAAAATCAATGTCCAGATCCGGATTCGTCTTGGTAAAAGCGTTTGGGTCTTCCTGTCCCAGAGCAGTGGGATCAATTTCCTCTCCATTTTCATTTTCTTCTTTGGCGGACTGTTGGGCCTTCATGAACTTGACAACGTCGAGCGGCGTCTGCCATGCTACGATGCCCTTCTTAGCATCCTGCTTCCGACGGATTTGGCCCGCCTCGCCTGCTCGTCCGAGGACGCTGCCGATGACAGCTAGACATCGCAAACTACAAACAACGATTAGCAAGATTAAACAATATGCCGACTGACCCGACAATAAAAACAATAAAAGGCACAGAAGGAATTATAGCAAAATAAAGGGGCAAAAACACACCTATCATCATTCGCCGGAATAGCGTACGTAACCCAACTGGGCTCGGCATTCGTATCAATAACGCCAATCGTCGGCACATTAACCAGCGCGCACTCATGCAACAACACATAATTCTCCATCGGGTTCAAACACACCACCAAATCCGGCACCAACGGCATGCGTTCCTGTAAATGCCTCTCAAACCCAACCACGGGCTCGTCGTTCTCGTCTAGAATCTGCATCGCCAGGCCGTCGAGAATAACCTCGCTGTTCGTAATCGAGCCTGGTGTCCACTTGGTGAATAAGTGACACGCGCCCGCGAGTCGAGCCGCTTGCGTTACGATCTTCATCTGTCCCGGACGGGTTCCCACGAAGAGGATTAGGCCTCCGCGGTACGCTATCTCTTCCACCACACGCGCGGCGCGTCGTAAGTGCGCGGCGGTTTCTTCAAGGGAGATGATGTGGATGCCTTGGCGCACACCGAAGATGTACCGCGCGTTCGCGGGGTTCCAGAGCGAGGCGTGGTGGCCCATGTGTGCTTGCGATGCCATTAATAGTTCCAACGTGACGTCTTTCGGGCCCGGGGGGTTGCGGAAGACGTCTGCTGGCCGGTAAGTACGTTCTACATGGGCGCCTAGGCGACCGATTCTGGATTTCAGCCCTCGTGCTAGGTTGTAGTTCTCAACGGTATTATCCGGAGCGGCGGGTTTCTTCCGGCGGGAGGGGGCGCGGGCGTTGGCTGTGAAGATGGTGGGGAGTTGGGAGGTTTGCGATGGGGTTTCGAGGGCAGATGCTGCGGCTGCGAGGTCAGCGTCGGATACACCTGTGATTCCGGTCGGTGTTGGGCCCTGTTCTGTTGAGAGACAGCGGAGACAGGTCTGGCGGAGAGGGGTCGCCAATGCCCTACGGGCTGGATTGGTCGTGTTAGCTATTATTCCTATTATACGCATATATAAGTAACATGGGAATTCATAAGCTACTTACCATGGCGAATGCCCAAATCTCTTATGATCATAGTTATGACGATTGCTGTAATGCTGTGTAGTCTCACGAAGCTCTATCGCGACTTTTTTCTCCAATTGCTTGATGCAAGATTCAGGTTCAATTGACAGGGGTCTGATAAGGGACAACGTAATCCCGCGCCGACCCACAAATTTGATTTAACTTTAATTCTGTACGTAATTATGTACCCCAGTATATTTACACGCCGTACGCTAGCAGTGGGATTTACCCCCCTAAACCGGTGGGCACGAAATGCTTCAATGACGTCTATTTCACACGTGCACTAAGTAAACTGGTAAAAACTGCAAAATGAAAATGTATGAGCTCAAATAATTTCAATAGGCCAGGTATAAGTTAGCTATTACTAAGTCGGTCTATTCACCATCAGGACTGAGAAGAAGTATCTACATCCCCCTCACGCACCCGCATTCGCATTCCTATCCCTCTTTGCACTCGCAAACTCCGAAAGCCATGCTTCAACTCAACTCCTAACTACAGAAACTTTCTACCGGCTAGTCGCTCTCGAGATGGTGAAAACGCCTACGATGACCACTGCCAGAGCGACGATAGCGCCGGGGAGTAGTAACTCGTTAGGCACGCCAGCAATCACCTGCTCCGGCTCTATGTACGCGCTGCTCCTCTTACGGCGCCTAGCCGTTGCATAGTCCTCGTCACTCTCTTCCTCCTCATCGTCGTCATGGGTATGTCGTCTGCGACGGAGTTCGGAGGGAGCCGAGCTTGGAGCTGGCGTAGGTTCAGGAGCCGCAACGGGTGGCTTGTCAGGATCATGTACGAAGAGATCAACCTTCTCGCGATGGTTGTGTCGCGCCAACAGGATCGCTTCCAAAAGATCTTGGTCGGTCGTAATGCTCACTGTGTCGCCCTCATCATCTAAGTAGCTCATGGCGAAACCACCAGAGCTCAGTCTGCCATCCTCTACTACTGGTGCTCCGCCGATAGCTTCCACTTCACTGCCAAGCTTACCTAACACGCTTTCAACAAAGTGCTCGATGCCATCGCTAGCAACGATCTGCAATCGATGGACACGGCCACTTGGGGCCTTGAATTTGAACGCGAATGGCGTATCTCCCGGCTGATGGTGAGCGAGCGAGGAGTGTACCGGCGATGATTCATTGCCGACATGGGAAGCGCTGTCGCCAGGCGCCACCAAATCGTTCATACGTTCACGTTGAGCATCAGGGGACAGGATAGATCGAGATACCATAGTGCCACCATGATGATGACTGCCCTCTCCAGAAACCATCGATTCTGTCTCATTATCAAGAGAGAGCCAGAATTTGTTCCATGCGGGGCCTTCGCTGTCGCCCGATGTTCCCATGGTGTTGATCTGCTCAAGTGTCGCATAGGTTAGCTTAAGCACGTCAACCATGCCGACGATTTCACCCGCGTCATTCATAACCGGAAGATTGAGGTAGTGACCGTCTGCACAATATGTTAGCTAATGACGTTCTTGTTTCCTTTACAAAATTGGATAGATTATCAACTAACCATGCATCTTTCGGAGAGCAGCCTGGATGCTCATGTCGATAGGAGCGAAATCGGGGTGCGGCGTCATGACGCGAACGACACTGCAAGTGGCAGGGTCTAGACCGGGAGCAATAACACGCAAAACGACATCCTTGCTCGTGAAGATACCCGTAATCTGACTTTGGTCTTGAACTAACACGGCGGTGGTGCGGTTTTCTTTCATTAATGCTGCTGCCTCTTTTACAGTAGTCCGAACGCTGACGGTCGTAGGCGGCGTACCGCTTAGAACGCTCTCGAGAGTTGGTCCGGACATCTTAGAGCGCAAAGCCTCGACATATTGGATGATCTGCTGAGGCTGACTGGTTCCTAACTCGGACTGTACACCTTCCAAAGCGGCATAGAGCTTTGTTGAAGACGCATACGCGCGCTCTAGTTTTTCCATAGCATCATAGAAACACTTCGTAATATCGAGGATACCGGAAATGTCTTGGTTCTCGTCCATGACAGGCAAATGTCTGAAACCTCTGCGAACCATGAGGTCGAGGGCCTCGGTGGCGCTGGTATCGGTGCGAGCGCAAAGGGGGTTCGTAGTCATAATCTCGGCGATAGTAACATTGTTGGCTTTCTGGCCGGCGCCGACTACTCGGAAGGCCAAATCTTTGGCTGTAAAGATACCGGCGATTCTGTCATCGTCATCCGTAACGAGCACGCAGTCCTCTCTCTTGGCTGCCATGAGCTGGGCAGCCTCGGCGACAGTAGTGGCCGGCTTGATTTGGAGGGCTGGGCTGGGCTTGAGAGCGAGAACGGTTCCAGGTGGGGCTTTGCGCGAGTGTCGAGCTCGACCGGTGAGGTGCTTCTTCTTGGAGAGATCGCTCTCCAGCTTTTTTCGGATGGCCTAGTGGTCAAGGTCAGCATCCAATAGCCTAGATAGTAGTAGACATGGCGTCGCATACCTCATCTCGCTTGCTTTGCTTCTGTCTGCTTGCGCTAATTCCGGAGGCGGCATCGCTCTGCGAGGGTTGGTGATGACCGTCGAGAACTGGTCTGGGAATACCGGAATTGGCAGGACTAGCAGCTCCTCCAAAAGGATCTCGTCCGCCGCGATTCTGTCCGCGACTCGGGGTACCTCTCATTGTGCCTGACATCGTGAAAAAAATGAAGTGGAGGTGAAGATAGATTTATTAGTGGTTGATAGTTGCTAATTGTACCGATGCTATGCACGACTTGCAAAAAATGATCGAAGAAAATCTGGAAAAAAGAAATCAACTGCCAATAGAAAGGCAAGCCGAATGTCCGGATCCTATCGAGCAAATCGAGCAAATCGTATTAGCAACAGCAGCAGATGCAGCAACGTTGATCGAATGATGTTTGATTACACCCCCTCTATTACTAGTTGAAGATAGAATGGAGATGGAGGAGATAAAAGTATCGGTCAGCCCTTGACACTAGAGGAATAATGGCGCTCTTTCGGGATAAAAATTTTGTGGATCCTTCAAGTTGTCTCGGCGACAAGGGAAACCACATGCTCCCTGTCAGGCGAACACCGGTATGTACCAGTTGTGCCAGTTGTGCCTGCCTCACGGAAGCCAATAGACCAGCACAAGCTCAGTTCCGATTTAGGCATTCAGGGCCAGTTGAAGAAGCCACAACTCACCAGGTAGATTGGGGTATCAGTGGCTTGAGAATACCCCTCATTTGAGGCTTGCCAGCTTACCTCAACTTCCAAGTTTGACCAGGGTCGGAATCTTGGCACTCATCAATTCATCCTGTTCACCTTCAACTCGAAACTCTTCAAACTCTGAATTCCAGGAGAGAACAATCGCAAATAAAATACTCAAATATAACAAAAATAGCAATCTTTACATGATTCCGTTGGTTGCTATTTTTATCATGGGTTTGATAAATTGCTTCGAGGCCTAAGCATTTCTCCAGTCCCTTAAAATTCAATCGTTGACCATGGAACGCCATTATCACCTAATCTCAAAATAGGGGAACAACGAATATCGGAATCTCACATCACAAATGTTTCAAGATAAAAAGACAACGATGACGTAAATATAAAAAATAATGTAAGTACCTAGTTTTATAATATTCTATTTTCTCAAAGTATTAACATAGATTATAGGTTTATATAACCTGTCGGACAAATCCGTGGATATTATGAATCAGCTATCTATAGAGAAAGGATCCCTGAATACAGAATAGCTTACGTCGAGCAACGACGCCACCAAGTTTCCCAATATGGCACGTCCACCAGTCTCAAGACAACGACGGCTAAGTACAGCCTGTACTGCCACCAATGATCACAAAATGCCCCTGAACCCCACCTCCGAGTCCGTGCCATCGGTGAGAGCGTGGGTGTTTGCCGATTAACTCATGCATTTGACAGCATCAGTCACATCCAACACATCGGGATGGTTTACCGGTAGGATTCATCAGTCTTACTATCATCCTTTGCGAAAACATATTTCTATTTTGGTTGCCATATGTGCTTCCCTATAACCCGACAATGCAGCCCATTCCCACCGAAGTTTCTATCTGAACAGCCGTCTCGATCATGTCTTTCCAATTAAATGCTACACCACTTCGATTCTTTAGTGCTGATGGTTTGTAGGAGACATCCGTGACACATCAGAACCGAAGATTCATCCCAATATAGAAAACCCCTCAACCATAGCTATCGTTTTATTCTAACTGCACGTGAAACCTAAGACTATCCTACAACAATGTGTTCTTCAGCATCAACCTGGAGGTCAAGATTTCTATTACGGGATTGCTGAGCTGAATCGTAGGCGATTCAGCCCGAGCCTCGTCATAAACCATGCATTGGTTCTTGAGCCATAACCATTTTATTATATAATGGTCCCAGATCAGCCACGTTGACCGTTGACTTCCATACGTATAGGGCATTCATACCTAGGTACTCTTCTAGACCCGACCTTGGTACAGGTGGCCTTTATCAGCAATGAATTCCACACAATCATCGCGAACTCCCCAGGCCAATGTCTATACTGATGATATTCGCTGGCAAGTCGTCGGGTCCATCACTCCTTGTATGGCTCTCGCATTAGCTGCGTTGACAATGCGTCTTGCATCTCGACATATCAAGCGCTCAAAGCTTATCATATCCGATTACTTGGCTATTGGTAGCCTAGTCTTCTCGTGGATCGCGTCTCTACTCGTAGTAACGTCTGGTAAGTTTTCTATCGCATTTTCTTTCATAGTGCTTCTACCTATTTAAAGCGAACTAACCTAAGATTAACAATGTTGCCGAGTAGTTCTATTTGGCCTTGGTTTGCATATCGAGCTTGTGCCATTGCCCAAAGTTCGATTGCTTCTGATTAACATCTTCGCCGCGGAGATACATTATGGCATCGGCTTCACGCTGATTAAGCTCTCCATTATAACACTATATCGACAGTTGTTTCCAACGCGCTTTATGCTTGCCAGCACCAAAATCTTAGCCGTTATAATCATCATGTGGGGCATAGCCGTCGTGCTTGTTTCCGTTTTCAATTGCAACCCAATACGAGGCTTCTGGGACTACATTTTGCCAGACTACGATGTACCCACCAAATGCGTTAACACGAGATGGTTTTTCATAGGGATCTCCATTCCCAACATCATTACCGATGCGTTATTACTGTGTCTCCCTCTACGTGACGTATGGGGCCTTCAGCTTCCCTGGAATACCAAAATCATCATCAGCGGTCTCTTTGCCCTTGGGGCTTTCGTGATTGCCGCGAGCTGTATGCGTATCTATTCCATGATAAGCCTAGACTCCAGTGATCCTACATGTAAGTATCAACTTTTCAGTGTAAAATATAGCCTACATCGTCATTAACGCAATAGGTACAACTAGGGACTTTCGTTGCCGGTGCGATTTGGTCTGCCGTCGAAATGCAAATCGGCGTCGTTTGCTGCTGTCTACCCACCGTTGGGCCAGTGCTAGCCTGGCTAAAGCAAAAATTTATTATCCAATAACGATTACATATCACGGCTATAATTTACCACCGCCATACCTCCAAAATGACTTATCTAGCCAAACCACAGTCTCAGTCCCCAAAAAGGCTTACAATCCTTTTCACACCAAGCAAATAGGAGATGTTTTCATCGTTGCCAAATGAGGATTTAAAAACAAGCAGTCCTTTTACTGGGCATTTAATGACGCGGGATGACAAATCGGAAAGTCAACGACGAAGACAATGAAATAGTGAGACAGTGTTCTGACCCTGATTACATTCACTAGCGAGTACGATGAACAAATTTATTAAATGACGCTATAAAACCCGAAACTTCCTTCATCATTGGATATCAAAATTCGTAAAATGACCCTAACGCCTAAAAATTCATAAACCAAACCGGATGGGATATCATAATTCGCAAAACGCTTAATGGTTCGTGACAATCCTATTCTTCGCCGCTTGGGTACCTGCGTACGGCTGAGGTGCCCCAAGGTAGACTGGGTCGGCCTTGGGGAGCGATGCGTATCTCCTGCGCTTCTGGCAGACACTAAGGGCGGATGTTAGCAGCTTTTCAAATGGATCGGATATGGTAAGAATAAAGACGTACAAGATACCAACGGCGATTCCGAGAAGTAGGGGAACACCAACACCGACGCAGACGCCGATGATGATCCTCTTATCAACTCCACCAACTTCACCCAGAGGGTGCTCGGCAGAAACGGTGGAATCTCCCGATGACGACGTCGGCGGCGGCGGCGTGTACGACACGGGAGTTCCTGATGTAGCATCGATCGACTTCTTGTTAGTGCCGAAGGGAACGAGAGCAGCAACACCGGTTCCCGTCGACGCTGGGAAGGTAGCGTCTACCCCTGAGGCCACGGATGTGATATAGGTCAGGGTACTCGTGACCTTGGTCGTGGTTTGCAAGGACGCCGGACAGTTCACCAGACCGGTAGTTAGACAACCTGTCCCTGTGAAGGTGGCCTTCGAAGTGAGCGTTGTAGGCGTCAGGCTCTCGTCAGCTCTAGCGGTGACCGCCGCAGTGGACACAGTCGTCGTGGTCGTGGTCTTGCCCTGGATGGCGCATACGTCGGCGATGGTCGTGTAGAAGATCGGAATGTTCGTGTTGGGAGACGGACCCCATGTCTCGGCGCCAATGGCGAGTGTGGCTCCCGCGGCGGCACCCAAGCCGAACTGGTAGGTCTGCTCAACTTTCAGAGCGCAGCCGGTGTCGTCGCCCTCCGGAGCTGCCGTCACGTTGGTCGCGAACTCGGCGATGTCGGCCCAGACGCTAACACCAACGCCTGCACTAGCCTTTGTGGTGAATGACAGACTGGGGATCGCGACACCGGGCGTCTCGAGCTCGAACCCGGCTTTTACGCCCAGGCGGAGAACGGCGTTGAGAAGACCGCCTGCTCCTTCGATTGTTACGGGGAGGAACTCGAAGTTGGCTCCGTTGCTTTAATTTCCAAAATTATTAGCATCCCTATGACAGTTCGATGATAGGATATAGGTTGGGTTTACTTACAATATAATATTCGAGACATTGCTTCCAAATAGGGACATGTCAAGGCCGACGCCGTCATCAAGCTTGATGTGGAAACCGCTACTGACATCGATCTCGGCATTGACGCTCAGGATCAAGTCGACCGAAAAGACGACGCCGAGGAACAAGTCGTTGCCTGCGGATATTCCAATGGGCGTGTTTGAGGAGTAAAGATTGAGGTTGTAAGTGGCACCAGCAGAGAGCACAGTGTCAATGAGAATGTATAGCTCGAGGTCATCGAATTGAAATTGAAGATGGCATTCAGGGATGTCAGGCATATCAACGTCAAAGGTGATGTTGATAGGAGGGAAGTCGAAGTCGTCTAGGTCTATGCCATCCGCAAGGTTGTGGAGCACTGTTGGGAAGTAGTCTTCGATTGAGTCGATGACCTGGTCAGTGGTATTCAAGACCTCCTGTTTGATTTCACTCGTGAAGTTCTGGATTGCCTGGGAAGCGTTGAAGTGGCCGTCAACCGAGAATTGCGCCGTCGCGTTACCTTTGATGTAACATGTTGTGCAGGTAATGTCGACGCCGGCGCTCAACGACACATTATTCTTCGTGCTTTCTTGAGCCGCAATACTGAATAAGGTTGCGCCATTCCAGCTTTTGTCTAGTGTGGTGGTGTTCTTTAGCACCGTATCTCTCTTGATTCCAGCAAGAGATCTTCGAAGTGCAAGAAGGGTATCTGAAGTTGATGAGCCTGGTGTGTTTCTCACGTCGACTGCAAGATTTGGCGAGGGCGTGGCTGCTGAGACGGAGCTCAGAGCTAAAGCCCAGCTTAATGTGAGGAATGGGTTTGTTAGAAACATTTTGTGATATTAAATCGCCGACAATCTTGAATATGCGGCAGCAACAAAGTTCGCGTCGAGCTATCTACTGAGAAGGGACGAACAGTACATATTCTCATGGGGATCAGCCAATTCATATCTACCTCGAATCATTCAGCTCCTTCGATCTCCAGCTTCCAAACTTCGTTGGCTCGCCCAGGAGAGGAAACACAACCGTGACTTATGAGGCTCCCTGCATATGTGCGCTAACGTGGCGGAGCCTGAATTTTCTAGGTCCACCTACAGAAAGAGGTTACATTGGGGGCTAGAAGCTGGGAATCGATTCCCCCAGCCTCGCGTGGAGCACATATGGATTTGCCGGAAATAGTTGTTTGAAACCTTGCGAAACCACCCTTCCAGGGGTATTTGGACTAACAACCGTTTCCGACTTGACCCTTAACCCGTACCAACCGCATAAGTGTTAGTTTAGGATGATAAGAAACCGACATCAAAAATTTTTCGGCTCGTGCATATTAACAGAAGTCCCTCGATGAGACTCTACGGAGAGCATACCTATTGTCTTGTACATGTTTCACAAACATTACATAAGTACCGCAAGACTCAATTGTCTCTAGGGCTGTAGCTTGAGGGGAAGACAAGGGGTAGCAGCATTTATCTGCTGACAGAACCTTGATGTGCAAGGGAGGATTTCTTGACAGCTGCTTAATAAGGAATAAGGAGCTGAATTCAGCCGCAGACTATAAAAAGAAACACCACCGCACCGCTATCGACGCGTCAACCCCACGCTGAGCTAATGTGATGACTCAGTATAGTCTACAAAAGCGCCTTACCACCTTTGAGACATATGGCCGATGAAGACATTTTAGGATTTCTCCCCCTCCCCCTCTTCACTACCCTCCTAGGTCTGAGCACGTGGCGCACGACGTAAAATGAACTTAATTGAGCTATTACACCGAGTTTTCCTAAAATACCTACCAATATAGGTGCCCGAGGATGCACTTCTATCGGTTCCTTACCAATTGCTTAGTCCCCATTCTATTATTGCCTTAGCGGCGACACCGCGTAGATTGAGGCTCCAAAAGAGAATGACTAGCGCCTTGAGCATTTGCGCTGTATATCCACCAGCCCGCCCAAAACCCGCCCCAGATTTGATATGATGCAAGCTTTGGGAATCGTCACTGGGGTCGCTAGAAGGATCCCAATATAAATCGATTTTTAAGAATGTCACTTTGTATTGTTCGGTCCCGAAGGTTTAATACGTTCTCCTTTTTTGCTTTTTTCGATTTTTAGCTTGCGTCGAATTTTTGATATTTAGTCCGGAGTCCGTTCCGCCATGCCTCCACTAGATGTCGGTAGGGCTGAAACATATATGCACTTATGTGCGACTCGAGGTACGGATGGGGGTATAGATCATCGTGAAGACTTTTGCCGGTTCAAAATATCCCTTAATTACACTATAGAATGAGTACACACAGTTTCAGTGGATGAATCAGCGAGGTAAAATTTATGTTACTCCCGGTTTTTCCTAGCAAGTATAGTGTCTTAATGAGGTACCTACCTAGCTACCGATGCGCCAAAGTTAGCATACTAGATACATTCCCACTATAGGAGTCGGTTCTAAGATAAAATGTTACACAGCTCGTACCCCTTTAGCCAATGAAAGACGGCCATTCCCCTACAGTTCGCAATTGTTCATCATTCCTTGAGGCCTAGACAGCCCATGTTATCAGGCGTTCTCCATTCTGTAGGTACCTACCCATTGACGATTGAAATATTATAATGGGCAGTCTGCAGGTCAGTGTACTTTTGCACCACCTAAGGGGGTAAACGTGGGGAGACGAAGTTCGTGCATAATGAACCTGCCATCCGGAAGTTGTAACTCGCAATGATGTTTAATAATGATGATAGTGGAGGTCTAGCCAGTGCTTTTAAGTTTATTAATAACTACTCGGACATTCAAACCCTCGGGAGCCTATGCAAGGGGTAGAATGCTGTTTATTTGGATTAAGAGTGCTCGACCGGTCAGCATTTGGCTTTTATACGTCTCAGTGGATTGCCCCCCTTAAACAGTGCTGTAAATGCACCTAAGCTATCGAAGACAGTGGAAAATATTTCAAGCATGTGGCGTTAATATCTGAGTCGTAGATGTAAACGGTTTCCGATATGGAATTTCACCGGTACTAAACTGAACCAAGGGTTTATCTCCTCTATTAACTTGCTAAATACCTAGACGATATTTTTATCGGCCTTACTAAGCCACTTAGACCTTTCGTTTACTATCTGCAATATAGAGTTGTGTTCAGGCCAACCGTCGTAATGAGTGGCGTTAAGGTTTAAGGAAATAAGATAACTTTGATGCCTCTCCCAAGGCTCGCTATGTCCTTATTGCCACTTGGTGTCGATATATGTCCGAGCCGCTTGCTGTTGAGTAGTCATCGTCAATTAAATGTTGGAGTCCCAATTGGCTCTTTACACGGTAGATACGCGCGGCAATCTACTTTAGGAAATACTCGAGTTGGAGTGCCGCTGTTACATTATCTCCAAAACATACTTCGTCAAATTCGACCGCATTGTATATCAAGCCGGCGTCGTTACATGGAATTTCTTGGCGCGCAGCGATGTGCTGCCGAAGATGCCAGTGATACCGCAGAGAACCACCAACTTACCTTACAATGTTTACTTTGATGGTGGACGGCTGGATGTCGGTCGTCTTCACCGAGATTTGCGTGCGATGCCGGACTAGAAAGAATATTGGGCTTCTAAAGTCGGTGAAGCTTTTAGACTTATCAGCGAGTATGGAAAGACAGCGTATTGTGGGAATTGACGTTCAATTTTGTAATCGAGTTTAGGAGACGATGGCCCTTAATATCGAGGGAAAATTCTGTACCTGGGTAATCAAGATGGAAACCATCCGATTGATAACACGTATCCAATAGAATGCTGCGGACTTGTGGGCTCCCTTGTGAAGATCGCCTGGAGCCGCTCCGGTCGCCCTCGTCGCCCCGGATTCCTGCACGTCGGCTCCACATCTCCTCCACATTGAGCGAAGAGTCGGAGCGGCACTCGGGAGGTGTTGGTGGGTTCGTATCGAGCCGAAGGGGACCCTATAGGCTATATTATTAAGTTCTTTTGGTAATAACCTTTGAATGGCGCCGAACGCGGAGTGCCAAAACCAAAGTATACCGTGACATGCGCTTGTTGTGATTGAACGTTCTTATGGTGAGATGTCCCAACTTTAATGTGCCTGAAGAGGCCGTCGTATTTAAATTTTCCTGCTTTCCCCAACCCAGCTTCTCTAATTTTTTCGGTCGTCACAGAATCGCGATCATGGCGAGCCAAGACCGTAGTGAACATTTCCAAGAAAAACCTGGCTCGGCAAAGGCCGGGCCCCACGAAGAGGATAGTGGATCCATCGCTTCGTCCACTGACGACGTGGACCGTATCCGACGTACCGGAACTAAAGACGAAGACGACAGTTCACAGAAGGGCGAGACAAGAAATAAACGTTCAAGAGTCTCCGATGATATAAGAAGAACCACCAGCAATGTAATCGCGCACGTCGCCTCGCGCATCACCACCAGGACATGGCCAGAGCCACCGCCTCCTCCAGACGGAGGTGTACATGCGTGGACACAAGTCGCAAGTATGTAAACCTCGTACCCCTCCTCGTGAAGCACTGCTCTCTCAGGAGCCTTGAGAGAAAATGAAAGCATGTTCGCTAACTCGCGATAGTGGGCTGGCTGGTTATCTTCACTACATGGGGATGGGTTAATTCCTTTGGTAGCTTTCAGACTTACTACACATCAGTACTGCCACAAACTCCATCCACGATATCGTGGATTGGGTCCCTACAAATATGGTTTTGCCTAGTAATGGGTGTCGTATCCGGCCGTCTTCTCGATGCCGGCTTGTTCTTGCCGACGTTTCTGCTTGGCGCGCTACTTCAAGTGCTCGGCATGTTTTTAATGAGCATCTCCACCTCGTATTGGTCACTGATGTTGACCCAAGGTGTCCTGACTGGAATCGGATCCGGAATCTTCTTTACCCCTTCTCTCGCTCTCGTCTCGACATACTTCGAAAAGAGGCGTGGTCTCGCTGTCGGGCTTGCGACGACGGGTAACTCGGCCGGTGGCATCATCTATCCGGTCGTCGTAAGGCAGCTGATCCCCGTATTGGGTTTCGCATGGACGACGAGAGTTCTAGCGTTCATTAACTTGACGTGTCTTTCCATCGTGTTCGCATTCATGCGCCCACGTCTCCCACCTAGAAAATCAGGTCCTCTTATTGACTGGGCCGCGTTTAAAGAGTGGCCGTACCTGGGAGTTGTAGGAGGGATATTCGCGACGTCGATGTCCAACTACTTCACCTTCTATTATGTAAGTAGCCTCAAACTTACCTACCAATGACAGCATGGATTTTCGCTAACGCATTGATGTAGATCGCATCCTTTGGAAGAGAATCATTGGGTCTCACATACTCAGCCGCTTCAATCATGGTTATCCTTATCAACGGAGCCGGAATCGTATTCCGAGTTATACCTCCTATCATCGCAGATCGTATCGGGCCAATCAATGTCATGTTCCCTGTGACCTTTGCTTGGGCGCTTGTGGCGTTTTGCTGGTTGGGCGTAGATAGTGTGCCGGGCCTGTATGTCTTCACATGTTTCTACGGTATATGCTCCGGCAGTTTTCAGTGTCTCACTGCGACGGCTGTGGCAAGCATCACAAAGAGACTTGACACGGTTGGAACGAGGCTTGGGATGGCTTTTAGCATTTCCTCCTTTGCTTCGTTGACCGGTCCGCCCATTGGTGGAGCAATCCAGGCTGCTAGCGGTGGCAAATTCACAGGCGCACAAGCCTGGGCTGCCTCGATGACTTTCATCGGGTTTTTATGCTTCGCTTTCGTAAGAGTGAATAAAGCTGGGTGGGAGCTAAAAGTGAGGTGTTAGGATTATTACTGCAAATGTTGGGCATGGGAAAACATGGCATATGATGGCTTGGAAAATTGGAGACGGATTTTACGAATACTAATAATTATTAATACTTAATATAATCGGCAATATTTAAAGGAATGTTACTAATGTACGACATTGACAATTGATCTCTTGGCTTCACCTAGGACTTAGGCATATGGATGTCGTACTTATTAGGATGGGGGAAACACAAGAGCGAGCTTGACTGGAACGTTGGGATTAAAAAGATTGAAAGATACCAGGTACCTACTAGGTAGGTAGGTATGTTAATTAAAAGTACTAAGAAAGACGACAAACGCGCTACACACTTACAGTACTGGTTCCCAATTGCCTAACGCCGGTGTTGAAATACGCTAATGCAAGAAATAATCGTCAACTCCAGGGGTTAAAGGATCGGCTATCTTAATTGAAGACTGTCGGCTCTTAAGTCTCAAGTCGACACTTCCGTACCATAGCGTATCACATAATTAGGTATAGAAAGATTAATGGATTATTGAACAACATAAAAGCATGTCATCGCAATCTATAGATAGATTCCTATCCGTCCGCTGACAGAAATTTTCGATTAGCTTTAAAACGCCAAGGTCCAGACTCTGCCAAGCCAATCCATTACGACAGAAAGTGGAGTGAGGTATATATAGCCATTCTATAACATCTAGTTTCCGTCCAATAAGCACGGACTACCATGGAATAGCGAGCATGAATGGTGTAGCGGTAACATTCAACCCTTCCAAGGTTGAGCTCGGGGTTCGACTCCCCGTTCATGCATTACCTTTTCTATTACTTTTGCCAATTTTTTACCCATTCAAAGATTTTGCTACTTGTTAGTGTTGACGGTTAGGAGAGGAGAAAAGATTCGAAATTTACCGTTCAGAATGCCGGTAAGTGTAGGAAGAGAGCCAAACGTGCCGCCAAATTACTGCGAGTGCTAGTCACATACCTGTGCGCTCCAAACAGATACAGCGGATATCCCGTCATTCAACACTTTTATCACGATGCGTCAGATGTAAGATAGGTAGATTGAAGCTATTTCCGATAGTTCATGTTACACTAAGTGCATATAATGCTCATAATGCAACCTGACATCCATAACAATGCTAGGTATTAGATAAAGCTTTATAATATAGTATATTCACCGTGAATATTATCTTCAGAGCAGGTGGAAGATGAGACAATGATTACAATTTATAATGCTAGGCTTAGAACCCTTTTATTAACCCTACGACTTCGGATTACGCGTGTCATTATAGCTCACCGATAATTTTGCAGGTGCAAGTCACGTAAGCCAAGCACGCTATCGCCACTTTTGGAAACTCCGACGACTATTGCCGAAGAAAGACTGCCTCATGCTAAAAACGGATGTAATACAATGACTCTTTCCATCGTACCCTTCTGGCTCATCCCTGAACCTCGAGAAAGTGTCAAACGGAAAGTATATATGCTTATAACTTCAGATTCCTGCCCTAGTTCGTCATTAAAGAGGCAATCCTAATATATAATTATTATATGAAACTACAAAACTCTTGTTATGATGCTGGGTTCCCCGCTTCATTCACGATTTGAGGATCTAGACTTCGTTGTTCGTCTTTGGTATACTAATTGAGATTAGCTCTATTAGATCGCCTAGCAGCTTACCTCATGCATTATACCTAGATCCGCTTCTCGGCCAAGATGCTACTGGTACCTACCAAGGTGCTTAATCATGGTCATCGTGCTGTCAAAAGTGGGAGCCGGTGTGACTCGTGCGGGGGAATGCGGTTTCGTTCATCGGTATAGGTGGTACGCCGCCTTGGATAATTAGCAGACAATGGCTTGAGTTAGGCACCTATATGAACAAGAGGATACCTCCTATCTCCCGATGTGACATCCTCTTATCTATTATATACGATATTTCGGACAACTGTGTCTATCAATATGGGATTATACAAGAAGTTAGCTACAGATCTTGAGGTGGACATCATCATCGCCGGTGGTAAGTTGTAACAAGTATACTTCAACTGATTCCTATTAATAAACCATATCATAAAGGCGGAACGGCTGCGTGTATTATAGCTGGACGACTAGCCGAAGCCGACCCGGGACTTTCGATCCTTGTGATCGAAGGTGGCCCAGATAACTACGAGAATCCCGAGATTACAACTCCAGGTTTCTATTACTCCCACCTGCAACCGAATTCCAAAACGACAATTTTCTATAAGGCGACTAAGACGAAGCATACTGGCAATCTAGAGATGATTGTCCCCCAAGGTGGTACGCTAGGCGGGGGTTCATCTATCAACTTCATGATGTAAGATGTACACACATAGGCACACTCATTAAGAGACCAACCCAAGACTGACCAGATGTCTGTTTGAAGGTACACACGTGCTCAGCGAGATGATTATGATTCTTGGAAAACTCCAGGATGGAGTACAGACGAGATATGGCCATACCTTAAGAAGGTAATTAACTATGCCCTTATACAAGATCCAGGGAGTCGCTAATAGCATGTTCACCTAAGCTTGAAACCTATCATGGCCCAGGAAACCCAGAGCATCATGGCTATGATGGTCCAATCCACGTTTCCGATGGCTTGTTTCGGAGTAGACGTGTGGAAGATGAGTGGTTACGGGCCGCCGAGCAGTTCGGGTACCCAGAGATAACTGACCTACAAAACCTCGATACAAACAACGGCTGGCAACGCTGGCTCCGCTACATGACTCCCGAAGGCAGACGCTCTGATACAGCTCATGGATACTTACATCCTAGGCTACGCGATGGTAAACATCCTAACCTACACGTGCTGGTGGAATCGAAGGTAGTACGCGTGCTGTTCGACGACGAAAAGAGAGCTTGCGGGGTCGAGTTCATGCCCAACCCAAAGTTCCAGGTTCAGATGGGCTTCACGACACCCCACCCAAAGCAAACAGTGAAAGCCCGAAAGCTCGTGATTGTGTCATGCGGCGCTTGTGGTACGCCTTCCGTATTACAACGCTCCGGGATCGGCCCTAAAGATGTGCTTGACCGAGCCGGAGTTCCCATTGTCGAAGAGCTTCCAGGTGTCGGTAACAACTACCAGGACCATAATATGATAGTGTACCTCTACAATTCACCTTTGGAGCCAATTGAGACGTCCGATGCTATCATCTCGGGGCGACTTTCTTATGAGGATGCCGTGGCTCAGAAGCATCCGCATCTCGGATGGAACTTCATAGACCTTTCTTCCAAACTCCGACCCACGGATGCCGAGGTT
Organism: Annulohypoxylon moriforme; assembly: GCA_022695765.1. Classification (NCBI taxonomy): domain Eukaryota; kingdom Fungi; phylum Ascomycota; class Sordariomycetes; order Xylariales; family Hypoxylaceae; genus Annulohypoxylon; species Annulohypoxylon moriforme. The sequence continues at coordinate 55,680 of MU403157.1, forward strand.
GCGGCCATGGGGCCTGAGTTCCAGGCAATGTGGGACAAGGATTTCAAGGACAAACCTAACAGGCCACTCATGTTGATGGTCGTTAGCGCTGGGTAGGTAAACCCTTCGAAGAGTGATTCCGCAATGCTAACATGATTGTGCAGCGTACTAGGTGAGACATCTGGCTTGGATCCCGGACAGTACATATCCCTTGCGCCGTATACGGCGTACCCATACTCTCGTGGACACATCCACATCACGGGACCCGACATCAGCGACCCTTTGGACTTCGACCTGGGGTTCTTCAGTGACGCGAACGACATAGACATCAAGAAACAGGTATGGATATACAAGCTTGGTCGCGAGATCATACGACGAACGGGCATATACCGAGGCGAAGTCCCAGGTCGTCATCCCCGGTTTCCGGAGGGCTCTAAGGCGGGTGTGCTCAAAGAGTGGAGTCCACCGGCTGAGGGCAGTAAGATACAGGATCTCGAGTACTCTGCTGAAGATGATGCAGCGATCGAGCAGTACATTCGCGAGAACATCCGAACCACGTGGCATTGTCTTGGCACAGCGAAGATGGCGCCACGCGAAGAGATGGGCGTCGTGGATAAAGACCTCAACGTGTACGGCGTTCGGGGGCTTAAGGTGGCGGACCTGAGCATCCCGCCGGAGAACGTTGCCGCTAACCCGAATAACACTGCGATGATGATCGGTGAGAAGGCGGCTGACATTATTGCTAAGGAGTTGGGTCTCGTTATCAAATGATAGATGTTTGTGATATGTTCCTAGGTATTTTCTTTGAAGACTTTTCCTCAGAGTTTGAGATCTCGATATTAGCCACTTACCTCATGAGTGAAATCGCCTATGAATCAGTGGAAGTAAGATCGGGTTTAGGTATCTCACTCAGGGCGTTTGTGCTTATTCCAAATCCCGCATCAGCTAGCCACAACCATGCACATGGCATTCATGTACGCGTCGTTCACGATCAAACAAGAAATTTGAGATCGGAATAATTGTATTGGCCATATTCTGACCGAATAATTATTTGGTTAAAGCGTCATCGTAACCTATATTTACCTGTAAGTAGGTAGATACGAAGTACCTGGGAGTATTTTTTTTTTTTTTAATACGCATGGTGATGTCGGCAAGATCCGAATCCTAGATCCCTGCAGATATGCATGTTCCAGTATTGAGATCCTTTCGTAGGGCTGCTCTGCTCCATCCTAAATTCGCGGATGCGAACAATGCTGCGGTATGTCTGGGAAATAAGTAAAAAGAAGCAAGTCGCAAGAGGGAAACAGAATAAGGAAAGTTCTTCAACATGCAAGAGATCTACAGAATTCGGTACCATTGCTTGCTTACCTGGGACCCGGGTACCCGCGTATGCATGAGGAAAGCCACTGAGTAATTAATATTAATACGAGGTGTACGGACTCTTTTAATAGGACCCAGGGCCCCCTGTCACGGCACCCACGACTGCGGCTATTACAAAATGACGGATCATGGTAAACAGGGGTGGGAGTGCCGAGACACGACAATGGCTCTGATCCACCATTCTATCCTTAATGGCGGGCTGAATTTGTTGACAAGGGGCAATAGGCTATGATGGCAAACATGCGTTTCTTTGTGTTCACATACGGCGAATATATCATGGCATTGTCAAGCACTCCGTCTTTTCTTCCCGTCTCAGGTCACTCCCTAAGCCGAAGCTGAAGCACGCCAACATGAAGTCGTTACTGACTTTGACATCAATCGCCGGCTTTCTAAGCCAAACTGCACTTGGCGCGCCTAGGCTTGTAACGCGGCAGAACTCGACCGACTGGTCCTCACAAGAATGGGATGCGATCGTCGTCGGTGCCGGAACTGCTGGAATCATTGTGGCAGACCGGTTGAGTGAGGCTGGGAAGAAGACACTCCTATTGGAACTTGGTGGCGCCTCGTACGGAATTACAGGGGGCACTGAGAAGCCCGCATGGCTTGACGGTACCGACATGAGCCGTGTTGATGTACCTGGCCTATGTGAGTACCCGCAGCCTTAGTTGCCTACCTCATTAAACTAACACATAGAAGACAAGAGCATCTTCGCCGCAGTTGGAAAGACAGACATACTATGCCCATCAGGCGTTGTAAATTCTTTTCAAGCATGCACTATCGGCGGGAACAGCGCCATCAATGCTGGCCTGTACTTCCAGCCACCGGCTTCTGATTGGGACGACTGGCATCCGGAAGGGTGGAAGAATGTCGATGTCCAGAATGCCACACAGCGTCTTCTAGGCATGCTACCCTCTGTAGTGAACTACTCGGTGGACGGCAAATTTTACATGCAGAGTGGCTACGAGGCAGCCAAAAAGTGGCTTATTGACAGTGCTAATTTCACAGAGGTGACTTTCAACGATACCCCAGACAATAAGGATAAGGTCTTCGGGCGGCCAGCCTACGACTACATCGGCGGTCAGCGAGGAGGCCCGACGAGGACCTACTTACAAGACGCCCTGAAGAGAGAAAACTTCCACCTCCAGACCGGTGTCCATGTTAAGCATGTCAACCATGTTGGTGGCGTGGCATCTGGTGTAACTGCTCTAGTCGATGGCTTGGAGGTAGAAGTTCCGCTTGCTAAGAACGGTCGAGTTGTCCTAAGTGCCGGCGCCATTGGTTCCCCCGGTCTCCTGATGCATTCTGGCATTGGCCCCCTTGAGACACTTTATAACATGTCCGCGGCTAGTGTGATGCCATTCAACTCCACCAGCTGGGTCTTCAATCCAGATGTTGGCGAAGGACTCTTTGATAACCCGAACACATTCATCGAATTATCCGGACCAACAATTGAATCATACGTCCATAACTACGACAACCCTATTCCCGCTGATAAGGATCTTTATCTATCCTCTCGTAGTGGCCCGTATGCTAGTGCATCTCAAACCTCAGCCTTCTGGGCTTACCTGCCTAACCCTGACGGCACCAAAACCGGACTTCAAGGTACAATTGATTCGTCGGGGTTTGGAGAATTCACGAACAACAACACTATCACACTCAACGTCTACGGTACCTCTGGCCTCGGTTCCTCAGGAAGCGTCGTCCTCTCCGATGACGGAAACTTCACGCCGGGCCCTAGCTCTGGTATCTACTACAGCGACCCTCGCGACGGGCTGAACATCGCGACGTTCATTCACTCTATATTCCAAGCCTTGCCACCTTCGACGCCCGATGCTCCGACCGCCGACGGCCTAACTCCGCTCAACATTCACCAGAACTGGACGGTGGAGGAAATCCAGACTTACATCACGACGCCCTCCACCTACGCCGTCGGCTCGGTCCAACATTGGTCTAGCTCCTGCCGGATCGGAAAGTGCGTGGACGCGGACGCGAAGGTCATGGGTACTGAGAACATCTACGTCATCGATGCTTCCATCATATCGCCCCTGACCGTGAACCCGCAATTCGGAGTGATGGTCGCGGGGGAGAAGGGCGCGGAGAGGATGCTGGCAACTTGGTAATGATACGATGTGGGCATGTAGATAGATATTTGACTTATTCTAGATGGCGTTGGTCTTATAGGTACCGCTTGTAAAAGATAATACCCTAATGATAATACGAGTACCGAATCAGGTATGTAAGGGAGTTTACTCTCAGTACGAGCCTCTACTAGCGTTGCTCTTTATCTGCCTCCCTATTCCGGTGATTTGCCGATCCCTACTCCTTCACATAATTGCAATGATGAACGTTTCAATCTACAGTCCAGCATAAAGTTCGCAATCATCCTTCCTCTTCAACGCTTCACCCTGTCCTTTGCGCGCACCACCTAGATGGATGAAGTAGACAAGATGGACGATATTTTTGTTCATCAAATCAATACTGGCGACGGCGATGGTGCTGATATTATTTTTAGTTTCAACGACCAACGAATCGCCGTGTCCATTTTCCCCAGTTCTGCAGCTCAACACAACCTCCATTCAGATCGAAAGCAGCGTTTCCTTGAAGATCGTCTCATCTATATGCTCGGCCAGACTGTCTCTGCTGATGTGAGCAGCGATGAACGCGAAGAGATCGTAGACGAGGTTCTAGGCTTAATACTTGATGCGGGAAAAGCTATCTTCACGGAAGTAGATCTACTGAACAAACCCATTCCCCAATCCTTCAGCCAAGATTTGCACACTCTCCTTTACCCCAAAATACTCACTTTCTGCCTCAAGACTATTAGCGACAAGGCTACTATTATCCCTATTAAATCCGACGAAACCTACACCTATCTTGAAGTGAATTTCGACTCCAATATCGAGAGCTATTTTGATATAGATGATAGCCTCCCTCAATATTCGTCCAAGCAAATCTCAATCTTGGAGACCCTTGTGGAAGGCGCAGGGCATGTTGTCAGCCGGGTTCTGGTCAACAACAAGGAAATGCTTTGTAAGGCATGGGGGAAAGGGTTGCTTGATTCGGACCTGGAACAGGAACTGGCGAGTCTTCAAAAGATGCGAAGGGCGTTCCTACACACTCACACGTCGATACGCGTTCCACAGATCCTAGGCTATGTTAAGCACCCCGAGGCAGAATGCACGATCGGATTTCTACGTGAGTGGGTGCCAGGAGACAGTCTTAGAAACATTGACATTCCCACGACTTTGGAAAGAAGAAGACGTAAGTGGGCGTCCCAGATCTGCGAAACGGTCAATCAGCTGCATGAGGTCGGGGTGATCTGGGGTGATGGAAAGGCAAGCAATGTTATTATCGACGAAGAAGATAGTGCTTGGCTGATTGATTTCGGAGGCGGGTTTACAGAGGGTTGGGTCAGCAAGGAGTTGGCTGACACGGCGGAGGGCGATGAACAAGCGGTCAAGATCATGGAATTCTTAAACGTCGAAAAGGGCAACTGAGAATGGGGTCATATTTCAGTTTAGGTAGACAGCTGCATAGCTCACAAGGCAGCCTACTTCATGACGACTGTTCAGTCGAATCGTGAGTGTTGATCGAACATATAATATGTCTGAAATATATGCATACGAAGCCTCACGCACGAATTGCTTGCACCGTCAGACCTAACCGACAGGGGCCTGGTTGAAGATCCAATACGTGCTGTGGAGCGATTGGTCTTGCTTTGAATAAACGACTCAAAAGTAGGTTTCTCCCCAAGCAATGCAACGTTCGAACGCAATAAAAGCAGATCAATTTGAAAGGCTGTTGAACCTTTTTCTAAGAAAAAAAAGGTTAGGACAACAGAATGGGCGGATGGATGACATGACTTCTTACGCGATGGGGGGGTCTGGCCGGTGCTCCTCCACAAATAAACCTCGAGCATAAGGGACGACATCTCCAAATGGGTAAGCTGCATACTACCTAGGAATGCCTTTCAGTCGTTGGTTGGCCGGTGTCGTAGCGATATGCAGGTACCCCTAGGGTTTAGAATTTATCGCAGTCTCCCGCTTTGGTAAAGCCGCTTGCGCATCCCCGTTGCAAGGCTATTAAAGCTGCAGTCCCGCACGACGCGGGCCGCATCTCATTACATACCTTAGGTAGGTACCTAGTTGACCTAGGTGCGCCGATATTGAGAACAGAATACATATGATACCCTACAGTACTTTTTTTGGGAGTACCCAGTATGGGTGGCAGCGTTTCAGGAATGACCTCGAGTTCTTACCAATATTTTGAAACAAGCGCGTTAAAAATCCAGGTTGTCTATCTTCCAATATCTTGTATATATCCCACTTCATCATTGCGGTTTGCTAACGGAGTAATCTAGAGGGATGGATGGACGATTCGGAATCCCACTATTGAAAGCACAAGCAATGAACGTTACGCCAGTGAGTTCATTGAAAATATCCCGCTGGTAATAATGACTTCTCGTCACCAAGGCAGGAATAAATTGTAATATTGTCAATAGCGAGATAAGCGAAAGAATTTCGAAGAATCACGCTTTCGGCTTCTGTAAGTTAGGACAAAAGCACTATCGGGATAATGGGCCGAAGAAGCAACTGACCTACGCCAGGTGCGTCAAAAAGGACTTTCACCAAGCTACTCATCACAAGGCCATACTCCAGGCAGCACGCGAGTCTGGCTGGATAGGAGAAGAATTTGAGACTCTATTATCGAAGGGTTCGGTAGGCTCTGCCCTGTTGGAAGAGTCGAGAAACATCAGTATTATCTGCCTACCCCTTATCATATGCCTTTCCCTACTTCGACTAATACGTTAGGGTGTTGTCATAGGCCTCATTCTACAAACACCCAAGGATCATATGCCCTTCATGAGCCTGTCGATGAAAGAACTGGGTGAGGATGGAAAAAATATCGGGCTCGATTGGGTATGCCTCCTATATGCCCCGAGTATAGATTTATCATCCCTACTTAATAGTGTCTCGGTTCCGCAAGACTTCAAGCCTCTACCCGTCGATTTTATGTTTCTACTCGTCCAGATACTCAGTATCCAGGCCGAGAAGGTTAGAGATGAAGTTACTAGGCTGATGGAGTCCTTAACCGACATAGAAGGCATACAAAACCTGTTAGCCACCGAAAGCTTAGGAGATGCCAAGAACAGGCTATTCAAATGCGAGAAGACGCATTTACAACTCCAAAATAGGTCGCGGTTTGTGCAAGAGTTAGCTGATAACATAACCAAATGCTTTGATGTTATCACTAAAAGACACAACGAGAAAAAAACGCAGAATGTTCAATATTCCAGTTCTCTTAAGCAGCGAGTCAGAGCGCAGCTCATCTTGTGTAAGATGATGCAGCCCGACCTTGACGCAATCTCTGCCAAAATTCAAGCACGGCACCGAATGGTACGAAACCCCATCATATAACGAAGTTGGAACTTGAGCTTGCTGATGATTTTGTAGATTGATACCATGTTTAATACAATGGTTCGTTCACCATGGATGTGATATTTAGCTGGAAGGGTTCCTGACTTGATGATCTAGATGGCTGAGATCTCCTATTCGTCGGTTGAGCAAGCACGGCGTGACAGCTCATCCATGAAGGCAATAGCAGCCGTCACCCTAGTATTTCTGCCTGCTACATTCATTGCTGTAAGTGAAAGTCAATGCCAGGCTTTTCATTTTCTGACGTACTGTTGTTCCATACCTAGGCTATCTTCAGCATGTCGATGTTCAATTGGCTCGCAGGGCAGACGGAAGGTGCAGTTTCTCATAGATTGTGGATTTTCTTTATTATCTCCGTGCCGTTAACTGTTGCGGTCCTCTTGATTTGGAGGATCATGTATAAACGGGGGCAAAGAGAATACGAGAAGACCCGCGATGAATTTAGGGGAAGGTGGCATGTATAACAGCACCGAAAAGATGGCAGTATCACTGGTATTCGTAAAGAAAATGGAAGTGAAGACGTCACAAAATAAATTAAACGGATATTTGCATGTTTAGAGTGATTGGTGCCTCAAGAAGTTGCTGGTCCCGGCTGCGGCAACATGGTGCGATAGATGGAGTAGCCGGGAGGGAGGATACTGGGGTATGACCTCACTAGGTCCCGATCAACATCCTGCCATATTTTGTCGAGGTCTTTCCAAGGCACAAGGAAAGGGCTAGATCGTTTTTCAGGCTCTCGCTCACCCAGACGCCACTGTTTTGATAATCGCTCCGCATTCCACCGCTCGTGTTCTTCGATGGCTAATTGTTCTACCTCCTCATGCTTGAATGCGCGAACGACGTCCCAATGGCCGCCAGTTCTGGCAAGATAACAGGAGATTATCCGCAGCTTTCGCGGGATGTCATCAACGTGGGCTCGTGTAGACTCTTTGAATTCTTCATCAAGCGAATTCCATGGCACAAGTGCCTTGTCTACCTTCAATTCTGTCTGCTTTTCATTCTTGATCATTCTTTCTCTGCATTTTATGTAGTTCTTATGGATAGCCATCGCCATGTGCTCCCTAACGCTATCGGATAATATGTTGCCCTCCGAGTACTTGAGAAAGTCTTCAAAGTCAAGGTGTAAATATAACTGCGCTATAGGTGGAAGCGCACCTTTTTCGAAGTGACTTTTGCCAGTAACTTTGCTTGTAGAGATAATACTCCTAAGTGAGCGTATTCCATAGCGGAAATGGGGTATCATGAGCAATCCGCTTAAGACGCTTTCGTCAATTGATATACCATTTATCCCCTGAAGCTTTGGTTCCCTCTCTTCAAGTAAAGAACGAAGAACTACTGCTCGCCGTACAGGAAACATTGTGTCCCCATCATCAACCTGGTCAATTCCAATCACATTGACATAACCATCCAGACAGCTCAAGAACTCCTGAACTATTGGATTCTCGCCTGTATCTCCGCACTCATTTTCTCGGAACTTTTCGATAGACAACGCGGTGCTAGAACCTAGAAGAAATACGGCAGCGCCAATATGACGCATTTCGCCGCGATCGAATGCCTGGCCGACGTGCATCGGAAGTAAAAGATGGATAAGCCACCCGAGCTGAACCCCTTGAAGTTCGGTGTCAAAGCCATTGATATATACGAGCGGAAGGATTCCTGAGAGTACACATTCTCTGACAGCATCAAAGGCTGTCCAAAGAGCCTCAACACTTGATAATTGACCCAAATTGAAGCGAAGCTGGCGAATATCCCGATTACATGATGCAGCTGCGGCTTTGACAACCTGTACCGCAGCAAACGATTTCCCGGAACCTCTGGATCCAAACACGCCGATGTTGAGTGGCCGAGTTTGCTGGCCAGATAAGTATTCCCGAACAGCATGGAAAATAGTCCGAAAACTCTCGATCTCAGATCTATCGAGCACAATTAAATCTCCAAATTGCGCAACGGGCATCTGACTCGCTGCTGACAAAGCCCCGAATCTGACAATGTTGTGCGCAATTTGCACCGAATCGCCAATACAATGGTGTAATATCGACCATTTGCTGCCAGTGAGATGCGATGTTCTTGCGATAGTTTCCGAGGGAATGGTAAATGTGGTAAGCAGGTCGTCGGAAAGCCGGCTTTCTATCATGTCAGTTGCACGGGGATACATAGATGGGCGATCCGCTGTTTCGCTCTTGAAACCCAGCTTTGCGAAACGTCTCATAGTCTTCATCCCATACTGGATACCATCCACGAAATCTTGCACGAAGATTACGGGTTGGTTGGTCGTTTTGCCTCCGATGAAAGTTACGAAGCCTCCGATGAAGGTCTCAATCAGGCCTGGGAGATCTCCTAAATTCCTCCTGGTAAAACTCCCCTCCGTCGTAAGGGGGTCAAAAACCAATGTAGGCTCTGTCATTTGACGTCCGCGGTGATAGATGGCGGCATCGCAACCAAACAACACGATGAGATTGGCGCAGGTCACGAGTGTATCGAGTTTGCCATTAGTACCAATCTTTTCCACGAAGTCCTCGCAGGTTTTCTCCCAAGACAGGCCGTATGATAATTCGATCCCCTCCGCACGTAGGTCATCCGCACTGACAACGACGACTAGATCTTCTGGACGAGGCTTGCCTTCTGCATCAAGGGGGCCGCGTCGAACAGTATCCCAGATTGCGCCTGTACTAAGGGGTCGCCGAGCCATGTGATAGACTAGAAACCCTAGTCGAACCTGACGTAGAAGATTGATGGCAAGGTCAGGATTGGCGAAGTCACAGTCAGCATCCTGTAGGACCAAAATGTCGAGGTCGTTTATCACCTTGGGTTCAAAGTCAGGGGATTGCCATTGTGGCACCGTTTCAAGGCGCTGTCTACGGCTCACTTTGAAAGTTATATCTTCCTTATCAACTGATACGACATCTAGTTCCGTGATAGCGTTTATTCCATTGAGCATATATTTATGTTGATTCGTAGGTGCTGGCCAATGTATCTGATGTTGATGTTGTTCAGTCGAGTCGTTCAAGAAGCTACCAATGAGTGCAGCTCCACCACTACTTCTGTGGATTTGGGATCTGCGCCGATCGAATTGAACCGAGTTCGACCTTGCGGCAGGGTACACGAATAAATCAACAGGAACGTCTCCTGCTACCACTATATGGCGGTTCGCCTTAGTCGATGTAGGCATGATAAAATATTTTGCGGTCGTTCTTAAACTTCAATGTTCGAAGCGTCGAGAGATCGTGAAATAACTGTTTTGGAATTGCAACCAAGTTATGGGCGCCCTGCTGCATACCTGGCTAGGTCCCTAGGTCCCAGGTAGGTAGCTATCCTAGTTGGTGAGGGGCCCCCACTACATAAGCTGTAAGGCAGATCGCACACTGCCTGCCCTACACCATAAACAAGATCGGTCCGCAGGGGATACGCCACGTAGATACCTAATTTACTGGCCACTCACCGGTGCATTATGACCAGTCAGTTCAACCTACACGGTAATATTAAGGCTTATAGGCTTGTAACAAGAAATCGTCAGCACGCCACTTCGTACATCTACCAGCTGCCCACTCAGTTAAGGAGGGGTTAAAGAGGCGTTCATCATCAGCCTGCAGGTAGGCTGTGGCTAGCTACATGTACCTACATAGGTACCTACCTACCTAGTACCTTTCGGAGATTCCTTCAGCTATACTTCCCCTCACCATCTCTTTCTTCCACCCCCTCAACAATATGCTCTGCTCTGGACCGTGATACCTGTAAATCTTTTGCTGACTACCTATTCTCAAAATGAGATTGCTGAATATTGAAACGATGCGTGTGGAGTCACTTCCAACCCGTGAAATTACCGAGATCCCCGAATATGCCATATTGTCTCATAGATGGGGAGCTGTAGAAGACGAGGTCGTTTTCGACGAGATGCAAAACCGATCCGAAAAAGCCCAACGTAAGAAGGGATATCAGAAAATCCAAAAGTGCTGCGAGATCGCATCTTCCACGGGTTTCGAATATATCTGGATCGATACATGTTGCATCAACAAGGAAAAACAGTACGAGCTAGACAGCACGCTAGCTTCAATGTTCAAATGGTATGCAAGGCACACCTATTTAATGACGATTTCTAGGTGACAGCCCCTTTCAGAATTCTCCACCTTATTAACAATTCCTCCATCTTAGTATGTGGAACGATTCATATCTCTCCTGAGAAAGCAAGGTCCTTTGAACTAGGGACGACGTATTTATACCTCACAGATTATCGAGAAGCACAAGTATGCTATGCTTACTTACCTGATGTCTCCGCCGACGACAACCCTTTCGATGAAGGCTCCGAGTTTCGCCGTAGTAGTTGGTTTAGAAGGGGGTGGACGCTGCAGGAGCTCGTCGCGCCCCTATCCGTTATTTTCTTTGACCGCGACTGGAACGAGATTGGAACGAAATCCAATTTGAAGGCAGTTATAAACGAGATAACCGATATCCCACATAAAGTGCTATCGATGAACGAGAGTAGGAATATCAGCCTGGCTGAGAGACGGGCTTGGGCAAACGGTAGAGATACGTTAAAGATCGAGGACAAGGCATATTCATTGATGGGGTTGCTTGGCATTAAGATACCAGTAAAATATGGTGAAGGAGAAGAGGCCCTAAGGAAGATCGACGCCGAGATCGAGAGACTAAAGGGTATCGAATCACGCGATCCGTCGAACTTCAACGTAGCAAGCTGGACGAGGGGCGAGAGAGAGTACCGATTCCTCCTTCCAATTCAACACCCTCCCCCTCAAGATATCCACATTGAACGCCGCGATTTGGAGGATCCCGCGTGGGATATAGGTCAAGACGAGATCAAATTACAGTTTAAGGGTAGTGGCAATTGTGCGACCATTATTTTCAAGAATGCTAGTGGATTGGTATTTGCAATCTGCCTGGGCGTCCACAACTACCATGTTTGGTGTGGGATGACCAACGACTGCAAGGACGAAGATATTGAGAAAGTTTCAAAGTCGTACTGGGATGGTGATAAGCAGTGGGATAGATGGGATAATCTGGATAGGAAGGGATTGAAGCTCCCAAACGGTAGGACGGCAAGGCTTGCTATAAAGAAAGGGAGAAAGAACGAGAAATCAGTGTTCTTCGCAGAGGTGTCTGCTGAAGGTTTCTGGCCTCATAAAGCAGGACCTGGAGTCTATCCAGGATGGTGGACTGGTTAATTTACAAGTCTAGAGTTATTCGCCCCCCTTGAACCTTAGCTTGTGTTGGATCCTAGGTGTGAATTTACCCGATCTTCTGGTTGGTAGCCTCCGATAGGACTCGGCATAACCCCCAACTGCATCTCCTGCATGCGACCTATCACCAACAGTCTCTTGGTATCTATTCCAGTTTGTTACCTACCAGGTTTTCCCTCAGTTTATCAGGCCGCCTTTCTGATGTACATGGCTAAATTACCGAGGGACTCATGATAGGGAAACTCCACTTCATAGTATTCTTCCTTGATCATTTTGACCACCCTTGGGGAATCGCGGCGAGAACTGCAAAGTATTAGCCATTTATCCATAGGTAACAGCAGAGATATTCCTCACAGTGGATGCGATTTTCTTACATCGTCCCATAGGATTATACCTGGACGACAAATATCTACCACGATATCCTCCACCGGAGGGTCGGGACAAATCGACACGAGGATGCTTGACTCGTCTAATGTTATAAACGCCTGTGGGTCGTTGAGGATGGTAAACCCTTCCGAGCTGAGAACATCCCTATCCTTCTGTGTGTAACCTGGCTCCTGTACATAACGCTTGGAGGCTGCTGTCAGAATTCCACGCCGGCGTAAAGTGGAATGAAGCGAAGAGACTAGCGCATGCTGGATGATCGAGCGGTCATTTATATGAGACCCCGCAACGATATGTCCCAGTGCTAGAGCAACAACCTTATCAAGGACAAGGGGGGTCTCTAGCATAGTAAGAGCTGCCTGAAGTCGCTCATGGTACTCACTTGTCCTCCATTGCCGTTCTACCTCCTGGAAAGCTAGGCGGAGATCATCCGTGGAAGACATAGGCCTTTTTTCTTCATATTCAAAGGGATTTTCAATCACCTTAGTGAAGGATAGAATTTGCATGGGAAGGTATGCAGTCTGGGGATTAAACATAAACATAAACATAAACTTTTGATATTCGTAGGATGTGAGGGTTCGAATCGAATGGTACGAAATCATCCTATATTTTCAGCTTAATATAGAAAAGGAATATGCGTATGGGTTGACAACCGGCCTACCACGTCGAGCCCCCCAAATGTTGATTCTTAGGTGCAGGTGTATTATGAGATGGAGCAGCGACAGAAACCTTATAGTCGGTTCCATCGACACCTCTCAGAGTGATCTCTCGACCCTTTGCTTCCTCCTTCTGGAAGATTTGAAGTTCGTCGCCAACCTTTCGTATGACTTCTTTCGTGAAAAACAGCGTATCAGCATCATAAATGCTCTGAATCTCACGTATTATTGAATTGATCTGCGCAGCATCTTCTGGCCTCTGCTCCTCTAGAGGTTCCGACATAGCGTATGGATCTATAATAGGGGTAAATATTAAATCGCCTACACCTAGTCTGGCATATGAGTAAGTACCTACTAAGTCTACAGGGCTTCTCTGAATGAAAGAAAGGGGGGAAGGATGTAGAGGAATTAAAAAGAGGGAGAAGAAAGAAAGGAAATAACAAATGGTAGAAATGCAGGTTGGTGTAGGTAGGTACTTAGGTAAGCAAAAATGTAACGGCTGATTTCGTCCAGGTTCGAACTGGAGACCTTCAGTGTGTTAGACTGACGTGATAACCAACTACACCACGAAACCAGAAGGGTCCCATAGAGCCAGTTGTTCGGATTGGAACTAAGAATCTAATTGGATGGCGAGAATTAGCTTAAGATAGACTATATTGCTTGAGAATCACCCAGTCTCCAATTTTGGCAGAGGCTAAGGGTGGATCGTGAACAATTCAATCGAAAATCTCTCAAAAGTAAATCACGTGCCATCCCACGCATAGACCAGGTGCCTCGATGGTCCGAAAAACCTACACAAGAACACGTGATAGACTGTTCCGACATACATCAATACCTGCGTCGCATGTAAATATTCCTTAATATGTACCTGTACATAGACCTCCATGATAAGACGGCTAAAAATACGTTACAGAAACTGATACATCACAGCCCTGGAGGCCACTCGGAAGACACCCTTGCTCAAGTTGTGGCCAATGCTAGTAGGTAGGCATTTTCAACGCAATTAATAAGTAATACTATGTGGCAGGTTCGGACCATGGCCATAGCCTTCCTTGCCATCCCTATGTTGGAGATACAACCACTTTACAAAGATGATACTCGGCAACTACTGATGAGTATAAGTGGTTGAGATCCATTGCCATAAGCTGAAACGGGGGTGTCGGATGTCCTCGTTTATTGGCACTAACTGACGGGCGTATCGCCAGTGGAATTGATTAAAACCGGTGGCGTCCAGTAAACGGTACCCCTAGACTAGGTACTCATCCGACATCTACCTACCTAGGTACCTACCTAGGCTCAGCCTCGTTTTCAATATGTTCGACCGTAGGTATGTTAAATGATTTCCCTCCTTTCTTACACCCTGCCGTCTTCTCTTCCCATTCATACAAGATCAGAACCGGCTAGGTTTCCACACGAGAACCTTCCCATATTCCTTCACTTAGCTTCTTATTCTCCTGATTGGCTTAATTCCCAATGCGTCAACTAGACCCAGAGGTATACCAAGTAGCATGGATTGCGCCCCTCGAGATCGAGGCTCTGGCCGCTTGGCATATGATGGACGAGCAACATGAGGGTAGATTTCCATTGGAGTCCGGGGATGACTACGTATACTATGCTGGCAGTATGTGCGGGCTCAATGTCATCATTGCGACTTTTCCAGCGGGTCATATATACGGCACCGGCTCTGCAGGTGCCCTCGCTGGTCAAGTTAAGAAGTTCTTCCCAAAGCTCTGGTTTGGGCTGCTTGTCGGCGTTGCCGCTGGCTTGCCCAATCATTCAAAGACCCCACTGCGCGATATACGTCTCGGCGATGTTCTCGTCGCGCTTCCTCGCGGCGAGACCGCGGGACTTATCGCCTACGATCTACGGAAGGAGACGGAGGCAGGACCCCAACTCTTGAAGTCTGGACATGCTCTAGCCACCACGGCACCTAACATTAGAGCCGCTATTGGTTCCCTCAAGCGGTTCGCGCCAAATGAGACGAAGTATTTTCTACCGTATTACGAGAAGATGAAGAATGAAGAGTATGAACTGGAGGAGTATGGAACGACAACATTCATTGACCCTGGTCAGGATCAGGACAGATTGTATGAGATGCTTAATGGGGTAGAAAATCTGTTAGAGCGACCACCACGACCAGCCCCTAAACGGACGCGGGTATGGTACGGTGCGATAGGCTCAGGTGAAAAGCTTTTGAAGAACGCGCAAATACGAGATGAGCTGAGAGATACGTACAACATCATCGGGCTTGAGATGGAAGCGACGGGAACGATGAATACTATCCCCGTCGGCGTCATCCGAGGTGTGTGCGACTACGGAGATGAGCACAAGAATAAGGATTGGCAGCCTTACGCCGCAGCCATGGCTGCGGCATATGCCAAGGCTGTTCTGGCTGAAATGGGACACGGGACAACGAAGTCTAATGTAACGGATGGCCAGCGGCAGGCATATGAGATGTCATCGGCAATGAATCAGCCAAACGGAAATGGCAAGTCAACTACTTACTCTACTTTCAACGGTCGAGGCATTCAAATTTCGGATGGCAATCCGACGTTTAGAGATGTGACCATAAATTAGGCGATTTTTTGGCATTCTACCACCAACCGATGAGCTACCATTTTCTTAGCTATAACCTTTTATGTATAGGTACTAGATAGGTAGGTAACAAAAAAAGTCATTTTAAGAACATTCTCTTTGCCACTACGGCACATACTAGGTACATGGTCTTAAAACAAGTGACCCGCGGCAGCTGACGCGGATTTAAATATAATTAGAATACATCACACCCATTTCTAATATGTTCAACACCTCTCCATAGACTCATTGTGCTTCTTTCCCTCTTGCGACAAATTTTGGCGCGCGACTATTATAAGTGGCTGCTTACCTACAGGCAGGCAGTGCAGGAGGGCACTCGATGAGTTTTCTTTTTCACTGGAGTATCGGCCAATGAATGGCTCAGAGCAAAACCGATGAGAAACATTGATCCCCCAGGTTGTACGACAATATTGTTGCTTCCCCTCATACCAGATTGATTCAAACTCTCCCGGCACCCCCGAGAAGATCCGCCTGGTCCTGCCTCTCTTCTTATGACAAGTAACAAACGTACAGTCGTAACTGATCATCAACAAACTACGCGAAAGGATGGCGGGTTGTTCTTATTGGTACAATGATTTCCATGGAATTGGTTTACAGGCCACGAATTCAGTCGTTTGTATTGAAGGGGGAGTAAGCATAGGAAGTACGTAACAAGGCGTTGTGTAGGCAGATACTTCTCTCGTCCTTGCTACTAATACATACTAGGCAGTTCAGACTCCCAGCACGACCAGTGCATCGCTAACCTACGGACGACCGATCCCCGTGCCGATAAGAGACGCATCGAATCTACTAAAGGCGGTCTTCTAAGAGAATCATACTGTTGGATTCTCGAACACGACGATTTTCGGCGATGGCGAGATAGCACCGACAGCCACCTACTCTGGATCAAGGGCGATCCGGGCAAGGGCAAGACCATGTTACTCTGTGGCATTATCGACGAGATGAAGAAACAATATGCCAATGGAACTCATCTTTTACCCTTCTTCTTCTGTCAGGCTACCGATAAACGGCTTAATAATGCAACGGGCGTACTTCGTAGCCTAATATACCTCCTCATCATGGAGATGCCATCTCTCATATCCTACATTAA
Organism: Annulohypoxylon moriforme; assembly: GCA_022695765.1. Taxonomy (NCBI): domain Eukaryota; kingdom Fungi; phylum Ascomycota; class Sordariomycetes; order Xylariales; family Hypoxylaceae; genus Annulohypoxylon; species Annulohypoxylon moriforme. The sequence goes on from MU403157.1 coordinate 72,391, forward strand.
GAAAAAGTATGATCAAGCAGGCAAATCACTATTCGAGGACGTGAATGCCTGGTTCGTTCTGTCGGATATATTCATCAGAATGATACAGGACCCTTCGGCTCCGACTATTACATTCGTCATTGATGCTCTTGATGAATGCGAAACAGATCTTCAGAAACTTCTCGGCCTAATTATGAATACCCAGTCTATACCAAAAATCAAATGGCTCTTGTCGAGTCGTAACAAGGTTGAGATCGAGCGAACATTGTTGCACGGTCAATCGCCGGCAAGGTTGAGCTTAGAATTGAAAGGCAATGCCGACCACATTTCTCATGCCGTTAATGTCTACATTGATCATTGCATCTCGGGGATGCCGAAATTACTTAATAATACTAACCGTCGGGCCTATGTTCGCAACCAGATGCGGCGGAAGTCAAATGGTACATTCCTTTGGGTAAGTTTGGTGGCACAGAAGCTCAAAGAAGCACTGAGCAACGAAATCGAAGCCATCATCAACGCAATACCAGCAGGTCTGGTGGAACTCTATCAGCGAATGTTGGAACAGGCTACGAATCAACCATCAACGCGGAAAGAAAACTGCCTGCGGATACTTTCAATCGTTACCGCCACCTATCGTCCACTCTGCTTGGAGGAACTCGCAGCTCTATCAGGATTAGCAATGGAGGTCGAAGAGGTAAAGGAAATTGTCAAATTATGTGGTTCCTTTCTCACGATCCTTGGAAATCATATTTTCGTTGTTCACCAATCAGCTCAAGATTTTCTTCGCGACCAGGCAAAGAGTACCATATTGCCCCGTGGAATTGAGAGTGCACATCACGATATATTCTTCACATCTCTCCGAATCATGTTCCAAACACTCGAACGCGATGTGTATCGTTTAAACGACTGGGGGATTTCTACCAACAAAATCAAGATTCCAAGTCCAGACCCATTGGTGGCCACACAATACTCGTGTATCCACTGGGTCGATCATCTAGTTAATTGTCGGCTCGAGAGCCAGCCACAGTATCATGGCTTCCAAGATGGCGGCATCGTCGATAATTTTCTGCAACGCCACTACCTCCACTGGCTCGAGGCTCTTAGTATTCTCAACGATGTACCGAAAGGTATCTCCGCGATGGCAACGCTAAGTATACTACTGCAGGTAAGTGCTTAGTCATAAGCTTTAGTATGAATAAGTATTTACATTTTGAGTAAAGAACACGACGGGACAGCTAAGAGAGTTTGTAAAAGACGCAGCTCGATTTATTCGATTCAATAAGCTCGCGATCGAAAGCAGTCCGCTGCAGGTATACGGATCAGCTCTTGTTTTTAGTCCGTCGCAGAGTGTAATACGGCGTCATTTCCAAGGCGAAGAACCGCCGTGGCTGGCTTTGAAACCAACAGTGAACGATCAATGGGGCCCGTGCCTGGCGAGTTTCGAGCATTTCAAGGGACCCGTTCAATCAGTAACATTTTCACCTGACGGGAACTTACTAGCAGTAGGTGCTGGGAATGCTACTGTATGGGATGTAGCCACAGGTAGATGTATAGCTACTTGTGGAAAGGACACAACCTGGTCAGTAGCCTTCTCACCCGACGGAGGCACATTGGGTATAGGCACAGAATCGAAAATTATGCTTTTGGATATAGCGACAGACAGATGCAAGTCATGGGAAAGCCGTGGTTATTCTTATTACTCAGTAGTTTTCTCGCCTGATGGCAGAAAATTGGCGTCGGGTTCAGGTCGAACTCTATCATCGGGCGATAGGGCAGTTAAGCTATGGGATGTAGCTACGAGAGAGTGCACAACACTCTCGAACGACTATGGGGGCGCGCGCAATGGGGTGGCCTTCTCGTCTGACGGGAGAATGTTGGCATGGTGTTCGACCGAAGGGACAATTATAATACGGGATACAGCGACGGGCAAGGATATAACGCTAGGAGGCGAGATTGAAGCGACCGGTCCGATAGCCTTCTCTCCTGATAGGAGACACTTGGCATCGTGTTCAGGAGATAAAACAATTAAAATATGGGATATAGCGACAGGCGAATCCCTAACACTTGAAGGCCACAATGATCAGATTTATTCGGTGGCTTCCTCTCCTGATGGGAGATATTTAGTATCCGGTTCACAGGATATGTCAATCAAGATTTGGGACACTCAAACGATGAAGTGCTTGTCAACAGTTAGAGCTCATAACGGAATTGTTAAGTCGGTAGCCTTCTCCCCCGACGGGAGTCAGCTGGTATCAGGTTCGAATGATGAAACGGCTAATATATGGGATACGACAATGGCTATAGACACGAAACCTTTTGAGGGCCATAATTCGGCTGTCAGGGATGTAGAATTCTCGCTCGACGGTGTCCGTATGGCGTCAGGCTCAGAGGACGGGACAATTAAGATATGGAACACTGCATCAGGCTCATGTGTAAAAGAATTCGGGGATCCTGAAGATTACATTTCCGTGTTAAGTTTCTCACACGACAGGAGTTGGCTCGCGTCAAGCTCTTGTTATAATCTCCGAATATGGGATGTGGAGACAGGAAGTTGTATTGCGAGGCGCGACCTAGATGATAGCGAGTACTATGTCACTAGCGTGATCCCCTCGCCTGATGGGAAGCGACTACTAATCGAATCGTGTGGTGATTTGATGGTGTGGGACATAGCAACCGACCAACTCAATGAACTGGATTGGAATGAGAGAGCAAGTTTCCGTGATGCGCATAGCTATCCATCTAGTGACCTTGGGATAGGAGATGGATGGCTGCAATGGGGTAGACGAAAGTTGCTCTGGATGCCTTCTGATTACTTTTGCCGTCTTGAAAGACTTCAACATGCAGCGGCACAAAGCATTGGGGTGGGTTGCGAAAATGGACGGGTTTGGATGTTGACAATACGATCTGACATCCTAGAGGCTAGCCTTTGCGAAGAAGGGCACCGAGGCGCGGTGAATGACATCACTATGATCGATGCAGGCGATGCAAGCGACGAAAGTGATGCAAGTGATTCCAGTTAGGAGCTTTAGGCTAGATAAACAGAAATGTTACATATATTCTGGGAGTTTCTATTAAGCCGTTACAGGGAAAAGCGCAAAGCAATGTGTAAGGGTTTCCTAAGATTTTGTTTTCCTCAAGCACATCATAGAGAAACATTATCACATATGATTGAGTGGACTGGTTGATTGGAACTTCTCACGCATTGTGTAAGACCATTTTAATAACTCGGAAATATCATTACACTAAAGTCTGCAAGATTAATCCGAACGAACATAGTCCAAGAAATATCTTAGCCCGAGGAATAGGTACTTAGCATACTAGCTGATGAGTTAGCCTTGCCTCAATGTTATTTGCTCCTAGGATATCGCAGCATGCATCTTAGTGATGACGACATGTTTGCTCGGTGTCTCACGGTGTGCGGAGCAAAGAGAATGTCGGATCGGGTTTGATAGTGGATTTGTCAGCTCTCCACCTCAATCCGTCCCGGAGTCCGAATATAAGAGATAAATCTCGAGCTATTTCTCTGTATAATGCAGTCATCCTCAATTGGCCAGTCTGTACATTCCTAAAATCAATCTCTGAGTTAAAGTAACAAACGCACGATGACGAACATCAACATCAAAATAGTATCGGACACTGTCTGTCCATGGGTAAGCGCCCTTGTATTACCTCGGATTTACGGCTTAATACTGAGAGTGTATCATATATAGTGCTACATAGGCAAGAAGCGCGTAGACAAAGCCATTGACCTGTACCGCAAGGTCTACCCAAACGCCAAAGACGACACATTCACCATCACCTGGTCGCCGTTCTACCTAGACCCCACCTCGCCCAAAGTTGGCGTCCCCATCACCGAGCGCATGGTACAGCGCTTCGGACCGGAGCGGCTCGCCGCCCTCCAACAGCGATTGACAACCCTAGGTCGCGAGGAAGGTATAAACTTCGGGTTCAGAGGGAAGGTCGGTAACACGCGGGACTCGCACCGGTTGATCCAGCTCGGCAAGACGAAGGGCAACGAGGTCGAGAATAAGGTCGTGCTGGAGCTGTTCAAGAGTTATTTCGAGAGCGACGGCGATATCACCTCGCATGACACCCTAATTGCCGCGGCTGAGAAGGCGGGCCTAGATAAGACCGAAGTAAAGGATTGGCTTGACACGGGTAAGGGCGGCAAGGAAGTTGACGAGGAGGTCCAGGAGGCGGTTGCGAAGGACATACACGGGGTGCCGCACTTCACGGTACAAGGTAAGTACGAAGTCGACGGTGCGCAGGATGCGCAGGCTTTCTTAGAGGCGTTCGCGAGTGTCAAGGAAGGGAAATAAGATGTCTCCAGACCCAGGTCTAGGTCCGGATGAAGGCGTTAAACCGTGTTGGTTTGGGGTATCATAGTCTAAAAATTTACATGCGGCACTACATGTGCAGCAGTCCATCAATGTCTTTATCAATCGTTCTCAACCGCTCCTGCAACTCCCTCTTCTTCTTCTCGAGTTCCCGGATCAGTTCTCCCTCTCTCATTAGATCCTCTTCTGTGTAGACTTCTTCCCCTTGCTGTGGGGCCTCTTCTTCGCGCTCCTCCTCTTCGTCGTCGTCGTCCATCCAATGGTCCTTGTTCATCTTCCCTAAAGCCTCGGCTTGCTCGGCCACTTTCGCCTCGTAGTATGCTAGTGTGCTTCGACTATGCGCGTATTTTGACCGTTGCGCCGCTATCCGCTCTAGTGCGCCGGGGAGGGGGTACACGCCGCACAGCTTCTCTGCGCCCTTAAGCAGGATCTCGACGTCGATGTTGTCTTTCCCGCCGCGTCGCTCGCTGCGTCGGATCTGCTCGTGTAAATCGCCGCCTAGCACGGCTGCTACGGCGGTATGGCGTCGAGGTGCGCCTGCGTTTCGGCCAGTGTTGCTACCTGATGTGGTGACTTCGCCCGAGGCGACGTTGAACACGGTTTGTCGACGCGATGACTGTGTCGGCGGCTCCGGGTTCTGGAACGAGCTGGGTGGTGGAGGTGGGGGGACGGAGAAGAGGGCTCGTTCGTGAGCTTCGGTGTCGCGGATTAGAGAGGTGATGTCGTCGTTGGCGAGGAGGGCGTTGGTGAAGATTTTGGGAGGTGGAAAGCTGTTGATTATATGAGATTATATTACAATCGATTGTAGAGGTGGAGTACGTACGGGAGGCTGTCAATTCCTTGACATGATATGGCGATCTGCTCGAAATGCACCGAGAGCAGCGACATGATGTAACTTGTTTATAGTGCTTGATGTTAAACAATTGTGACGAATGAACATCAACCAATACGGAGGACTGTAATCGACTATAAGTTGGTCTTGGCTAGTGTCAAATTACCTAAGCTGCTTGATGAATAGTATAGGCAGGTAGTACCTAGTAGGTAGGGAATTGAAGTTGAAATTGACTCGCGCGTTCGATTGAACTCTATTCTATTTCAACAACCGCGACAGTGTTCCCATAAGTAACCCCTCAGCCCCTCTTACCATTCAGTTGAGAGATGGGTCTCAGCCACCCAACCCCCACCATGTGGCTAGGCTTATCGTGCTCACCGTAACCGATCGTTATCAGCTACCTTGACCGATTTTTCGATTTTCCCAATCTTCAACAACCACAAATGAAATTCATTCAATTCATTGAATCTCCAATTTACGACCAGGTTGGCGGCTTTTCCCACCTTGCATCACCTATGTCTTACCTAGTTCCTAAAATAAAGATCCTTGTCTTCTTCATCCGCCAACCTTAAGCTATCACAATTGCTTGATCTCCGGCTGATTGATTCGATTAATTCGATCATAATCTGCCGTATAGTGCAGATCCTTCGAAAGGTATAACCGTCAAATCGTATCTAAATATCAATTACGTATATCTCGTCCCGTCGGACTTTATCCCCCTTCTGCTTAAGTAGGCAGGTCTGTATGGGAAGAATTCACAGACCATTCTGGCGGTCATGAACGAGAAAAGGCGGTATCCCATATAATATAGAAAAGATTATGCCCTATTCTGTTTTCAGCTCACCGCAGAGCCGGGTCACCACCTGACAACAGTTTCAAGCATTGCAAAGATGCTAGAAAAAACGGGGAGAATAATAAAATGGTTACGATACATTGGCATTATATTACTTGCAGAAGCTGCAGACTCGGGGTATCCCTGACCTCATCAACAGCCAAGCAGTGGATTTTTCCCATCTCCACTACGCCTGCGTCTCTTTTTTCTCTTTCCTTCCCGCAGCACACCTCGCTCGAATCATTGGGCACGATTTCTGTGAGCGCTGCTACCTGACCCCTTGTCTAGGTATTTCTGATCTTCCCTCGTACAACCTACCGTGGATCCTCCTCGACCTGTTGACCCTCGCTCGAAGCCCTGATACGTCTCCAGGGCTCCTACTTATTTATTACCTAGCAGCCTACCTAGGTATGATGGGTATGCTGAGCATGCTGGTAGGTATGCAGTGCAGAGGTATGCTAACCATCTATTAACCAGTGTTAATAGTCTTATGAACTGATGGCTTTATTTTCGGTCAGTGTCCAGGTTTTAAGAGGACCGGCTGAACAGCTCAGTTATACATTGCCTACCGCCCATGGATCTCGTGGGCAGATGGGGTAGGTCTGGGTAGGTAGGCTTGGGTAGGCCAAGATTGTCTGACTGGACATCCTGTCACGACATTCATCGGTTTGCTGCCATCTCCAGACTCATCGTTTTTTCTTCAACCATTATATGCCTCATGCCGCCCACTGAATACATGTCGCATTTTCTCTGGACGCGCTATGCCTCCCACGAAAAGTAGCCAGGGAGTCCCGGGACCGTTGGTGCCCAAGCCGCATTCTCTGCGAGATCCTCCGCCATAGGCTGCTTCATAGGCTGGTTGACGAGAAGCTAGACCCGTTTCTTTGCTCCTCTGCTCCTCTCAATGCTCCTCTCTGCCCTCTGCCCTGCCTTGCCCGGGAGTCCGCAACCTTAGCCTGCTCATGTATACTTCCCTACTTACCTACCTACCTACCTATGTATACCGTATACCGCATGCCCTTAAGTTCACAGTCCCGTATTATAATTATTATTACATGGATAACAGGCTTCTATATTTGCCTGACACTATAAGACCGTTGGTAGGCCCGCCCCCAAATACACACCTTCCCCCTCTTGGTCTCTGCACATGAGATTTCTCTTCTCATACGCAGTAAGCTCCGACAGCAGGAATACACGCCGTTCACTATTTCTCCCCATCCGGAATAAATTCCCAACTTTCAAAGTTTTCTACTTGCATATTCTTTTTTTTTCTTCCCTGGGTTCGTCAAGCCCTCCGACCCAGGCGACCTCGTTGGAGATCCACACAAACTTCAGAGGGTTTTATTTTTTTCGTTTTATTTTGCGCTACACAGATATTTCGAGCAATTGTTCCTCAGAGATAACATTACGAGTTTCTCTCGTTCCTAACAGTGGTGCATTGTTCGTGCATTGCTCCTGTCATCTATTAGCAATATCATCTTTTCCAGCCGGCAAGAAGTAAATTCTTAAAGACGGCGATTCAACACCGACAGTCTTGCCACGTCTTTCTATCTCCGTCTCTTTATCTTAAGAGTTACGGCATAGAGTTGCATCTGACCTCCGCGAGACGATTTCAGTCCTATCGCCTTTGTGGAGGATTTGTAGCGGTGTCTATCCCCCAACCTACCAAAATCCCGAGGATATTAACATGACAAGTTATCGGAGTCCAATAACTTCTCCGCGTTGGAGGTTTTTGCTCTGGGTGCTGACACCATAAAAAAAAAAGTCCCTCGTTCTTCTTTTATCTCCCCCGCGAATTCTACCCCACATTGTGAGATTAAAAGAGGCCAATTTCAATCGATAAGAATCGCAATTCTTGGGAAGGGAAAATATTCCCACAACGAAGCCGATATCATGCGGCCGCATACCCCCTCTCTGGACACCGCTCATGTAGCAGCGGGGCCTACATCGCCACCAGAGACTCCCACCACCGGATCTCCTAAGATCAACCGTAAATTAGCAGCAATCAATGGTCACTTACCGCGGCATTCAAAGCCCCACGGCCATCAGCATCATCCATCTAACATCCGGCCTTTAGGTGGCACCAAATTCAGTTACACTCGTGCGCCTCGACCCGAGGAAATCTCACCTCGTTCTTCAAATTCTTCATCGGAGGAGTCCGATTCATCTGCAAGCCCCCCGCAATCGCCACTCTCAGATATACCAAAGTTTCGCCACCAACACGTAGAGAAAGTTGCAGCAGCAATTCGGATAGAGCAGGCGACGTTTTCCATTGAGGAATTGAGTGATGACTGTTCTCTCAATAGCGAAGACGACCATTTAAACGTTCTTCGGCCGTATGCTTTCGAGTATGCTAATTCCGACCGAAGCCGGTCGAGATCCCGGCCTCCGCCAGATATGGACCCGGCTGTCATGACAGGCATCGAGAATTTAAACACATTTGAAGATTCTGATGCAGACATCGACCGTGATGACGAAGAATTCATTCGGCAGCTTCAGAAAACCCGTGAGGAACGGCGTCTGAGAAGGATGAAGTCCGGAAGTCTCAGCAAGCGAACAGTAAGCGAGCGGGGCAGTGACTCCGATAGAGAGGACGTATTGCCCTATTACGAAGGAAACGAGACCGGGCCAACGCGCCGAATGCGGCGAAAAGTCGGTGATCGAATTAGCATTCAATTTACAGGTGCGCTTCCAGAGCGAATTGAAGAGCTCAAGGAGCCGAACAGCGACGATGAAATTATCTTGGATGATGCCGAGATATTCGCGAGGGAGTTACCTTACTGGACTCTAATGGATGTTGACTCTGAATGAGTTCAACCGTATACGTTAAAAAATGGATGGGGGAGAAGCTTTACAGTAGCTTCGAGGAGCGGATGCTAGAGCGTAGCTGACGAACATGCGGCACGCAATTTACGATTATACGACACTATACAAATACGGCTAAGTCAATAATATATCGACATCTTCCAATGATTCGCATGGGAGCTAGCTGCCACGACAGATTTATGTCATGACGAACCGGGAAAAATGGATGGTGATCGGATCATTACAGGATCACGGAGAATATAGGGGGCATAACACGCTTGCATCTTAGCATTATGTATTGGAATTGCTTGCATAGAACATCGGCTACATAGCCTGGGAGACTACTATTACGGGTGGCCCGACTTATCCTAATATCGGATACCGGATGAAGGTTTTTTATCGGGGTTGGTTTCTTCATGTCGCTTTTAGATACCTCATAGACTTGGACTTGGCAGACCGGGTGGATACGGTTGCACAATGACCTACGACAACATGGACGACGCAGATGATATGATACGATGACGACGACGATCTTTGATGATCTTTGATGATGTTTTTGCATAGAAGTGGCCCGCTCATAGCGAGTATATGGCTGCATTTCTTTTCTTTGAAGGTGTTCATGACATATAGACTCGGGGCACGAGGATAATACGTTGGCTTGAATAGACGCATAGGTTTTTAGTATTGATATATATGGTTCTACATAGGTAACCTCATAATCGAAGGAGCTGGATGATTCTCCTACGTCAATTCTACTGTTTCTTTACCCGCCGTATGAATTTACTTAGATAACTATTAAACAGGCAGTTGTGAACTTATGATGAGATCAAAGCAGCTTGTTTGGTATTGTCTCAATTGTCATACAAAGCAATAGAAATCATGCTGTGAGATTGTATATTTCCTACCACGAGTAGTTATGAAACAACTAGGTAGCTAGATGCTAGGAGAATAGCTTGGGGAATTAACAATTGGATCAAGTTAAGTTTCGAATCAATTCTGGAAGGACTTCAACTTAATAATGAATCGATTTCGAAACGAAGCAGCTCGATGTATCCCGTTGGATGCATAATTGGGGTAAATAGAGGTTATAAGTCGTACTCCGCACTGTATTTTGTTGAGATTGTAGGTACGCTAAAGAGCATGATATACCGAGAGTTCCAGGTAGTTTACAGCACTCTTAAAGTACGGTAAGCTTCTTATAAGTGTTTACATTACAAGTCATTGAGCAAGGAATTCAGCCAATGGATCGATTAATAAGTTGACCAAGTAATGAATTAAGTTAATCCATATTATCTATAACACCTAAGACAAGATTATTCCGGGTTGAAAGATTATTACATACGAAGTTTAACACGAGGTGAAGCGGACTGAGCCTCATCCAGATTAAAAAATAACCACACAACCCAATGAGTACCTAACTTTGATTCTAAATCAGCGTACGCAATCTCGCAAAGTACGGAGTGCAGATAAGGAGGAAATGTTTCAAAGGTGCTTTCAAATCAACCGCGAATAAATTATTACCAAAGTGTAGGTACATATACAAGCGGTTATAAGTCGCCGTACGCTTATAACCTACCTACACATGTATACCCACTATGAAATACAGTGCGAACTCTGCTTTACTATACTAACATATGTAGCCTTTAGTAGGTATATAGGTAGTATTATAAGCTTATTGAAACTTAGATAATCCCTGAAATCCCATTTGTTATGTAAGCATTAAGGTCTGCGGTGTACAGTACCTACCAGGAAACAAACTTGCAAGAAGCTTCGAAGCTTTGATCCGATCAAACCCCCTCCTTCTTTCCTAATTGTTCCTGAACAAGCTTTGCACCAAATGACCAGAGGCAATAGAGTTCAAGCCCTAGATTTCGTAAACTCAAGGGCGCGAGGTCATTGCATCTTAGTCTAGTGCTTAGTCTAGTGTTTGTTTCCCTTAAACAACTTCCTCCGCCTCCAGTGCCTTCGCCACCATCACCATCGTCATATCCACCAACGCAAACCTCGTTTGTCAACAAACAATCACCATTCCACGTCACATCCACGCGCAATCTGAATCGAATAGACCGCCACGATGAACCCAGCTCAGGGACAATCTGCCCAAGGGCAGCCTGTCCGACTTCTCAGGCCTGAGCAGATTCGAGGGATCAATTATCTCACGCCCGAGGAAAAGCAGAAGTACGAAGAAGGTCTCCGTCAATTGTATAACAAGATGGAAAACAACCCGCCCGATTCCCAGGAGCATATCCTAGCAAAAAACCGAATTATCGAATTTTCGCGCATGGTCGTTAATAAGATTAAATCCCTCCAAGTAAGAAACCAAGGTAATTCTCAGTCTCAGCCAGGACAGCAAGGCCAACCTGGGCAATCGAGCAATATGAGCGCGCAGCAGTCCTCGCAGAACGACCAGTCCCAGAGTCAGAACCAGAACCAGAACAACCTGGCGCAAGCCCAAGCTCAGGCTCAGGCTCAGGCTCAGAACCAAGCGCAAGCGCAGGCCCAGAGGATCGCTAATAGACCCCAAGTGCAAATGCCAAATACTCCCGGCACCTCTTCATCCATGCCCAACAATCCCGCTTCCGCCGGCAACCAGATACCGAAGGCCATATTGAACCACATAAGCCAGTTGCCCTGGAACTCCTTCAGACCCTCAGGTCCAATGCCGACACCAGAGCGGTTAGCCGAATGGCGGGGTGAGATGAAGCAGAAGTACATACGTTCTCTGATGCAGATGGAGACTATCAAGAATAGGTCTCAGAAACTTGATGCTTTGGTAAAGGAACGGCAGGAGAAGGGACAGCTATCTGCTGAGGATGTGAAGAAATTTCAAGAGCAGAAACAACAAGAAGGGAAAAGTTATGCTGAGGCACAAAAATTCGTTGACAATGTTCGTGCACAAATGAGGCAAATTGCACAGCAAGCACGACCTCAGACGATGCAGCAACAGAATGCCAATGCTCCTACGACGAGCCATCCAATGCAAGCTGCGACTGCGTCAGTAAATGCAGCCATGGATGCTGCTAAAAATCAACAACTGGCTGCGACCCGACCGCCCCCTACACCCACTCAGTCGCAACAGCAACAGCAACAACCTTCGCAACAGCCTCAAGTGCAGCCGCAAGCCCAGCAACAACAACCTTCGCAACAGCAACAGCATCCCGGCACGCCTGCTACTCCGGCTACACCTGCGATGCCCGTGCAACCGCAGCAACAGCAACCTCATTCAATTCCGACTCCTTCGCAACCTCAGATCAAAACCGAACCTACCACCAACATGTCGCGCCCTCCTCCTGTGAACACGGCTATTGCTTCAGCCGCTTCATCAGCGAACATGGCTTCTGCGGGTACACCAACTCAGCCCTCGGCACGCGTTCAGACTCCCCAGTCTGCGGGCCAACAAGTAACACCGGTTCCCCAGCCCGTTCGTCCTCTGACGCATGCAGCAGCAGTCAGCCGCGCAAACTCATCAACGAACGTACCCGGACAAGCTAACAGCACATCTGGTACTGGCATGTCCACTCCTGGCGCCAGTGGTCTTGTTGGCAACGCGAGTCACGCCGGTCATTCCCACGCTCATCCTCAGCCCAGCCCCGCTCTAAACCCTAAGATGCCGATTAGCAAGACCTTGCCGCCCAAGGCAACCGAGACGCCGCAGCCGGTCAACGTCGGTGGTGGTAACACTCCCGGCCGCCCCTCGCTTAGCGGAGGAGGTGGTCTTGGAGGCGGGGTTATGGGTCAACCCGTCATTAACAAGATGCCGCCTGTCCAGTTCGATGCCGAAGGCGAACATGTGCTCTCCAAGAAGAAGCTCGACGAACTCGTTCGCCAGGTCTGCGGTGGTGCTTCACCCGGTGCGGATGGCAATTACTTAACCCCAGACGTCGAAGAGGTATGCTCATTATTCTTTATTTATTTCAACTTTCCCAGCTTCTGGTCTCTATCTACAATACTGACATATATCTCGTAGTCCGTTCTCAACGTTGCCGATAACTTTGTGGATCAAGTCATTCACTCGGCATGCCGCTTGGCTAAAGAGCGTGGTAGCAAGGTTCTCGAGGTCAGAGATTTACAACTTGTGCTCGAACGTGTCTACAACATCCGCATTCCCGGCCACACGTCAGAAGAGTTGCGCACCGTGCGCAAGGTACAGCCTACCTCGAACTGGATCTCCAAGGTGCATGCCGTTCAGGCGGCCAAGGTCATGCCTGGTAAGGACGACAAGTAGGACGAGTCCGATCCTACCAAGAAGCGTCCCATGAGCCCGCTTTCTGAACGACTCAACGCACGACGCGCCGGCATGGGTCCTATCCCCCCTTTCCTTGGCGGATCCAGCGTGGGTGCCCCCGGTCCTGCTCAGGAACGACTTCAACGTATTCTCGCTGAGGATCAGGATCCGAAGAATCGAAATCGTAAGAGGAAGACCCCTACTCCTGAAGAAGCCCCTGCTGTCGACGAGGGTACCGCCACTGAAAAGGCTTCTGTTGCCGAAGAAGCTTCTGCTACATATAAAGGCCCTACTGTCGAAGAGGAACCTAAGAATGGAGGAAGTGCCGCAATGTGATTGAACCTCACCGATCCACAGCTTTATAGCAGATTATTCACGCATGTACATCATGAACGGATGGAGTTTTCGGTGTTTGGTCTAGGATTTTTACGACACGGTCATACTCTACCTATGGTGGTTAGGAAGGAGTAAAAGAGGTTCCCGTTATTCTGGCTCGGAGTTTCGTGGGCTTTTGCTAATGGTGTATTATTTCTTTTTTTCATGGTCTGACACTCAACCCAGAGGATACGATATGCGGCGTTGAGCTGGTCAAGTTTGTACCTATTGTTTTCTTCGATTTACCTGGGTAGCACTCAGCCAGGGAATACACGGCTGAGGATATTCACATAATGCTGCAATCGCGTTATTAAATAGTCGGCTTTCGAACCCTTGATGCAAGTGAATGGTGATAAATTGATTCGATGCTACTTCTCCCCTTCAAATCATACCCTGATTCATCCTCTACGTGCAAATGACTAAGCAGGTAACAATGATGTAAATACCTTCTACTTATCTGGTAGGTCAGTTCTAATAGAGTCGAGACACCAGGCAAGCAGCAAATGCGCGACACCCGCTCTTACTGCGTGCATCGCGTAGTTCCATCACAAGCAAGATTTGGCAATTACTTGCGCCGGGGGAATCATCCGCCTCGAACCGTTCCCGGCCGAGTTCCCTTTCAATAGTTACGGTATGTAGGTAAGTAGGTAGCTAGAGGGGAGGAAAGGGAAACCCGTGGGGAGAAGCGCCTGTCAAGCGCGGACATGTGGCACCTGGGCCAATGGCCGGTGGTGTTGGGCTTGCGCTGCTGCATAAGCAATGGCACATTTCGACGTGGTCGGGCTTGATAGATTATATGAAAATTTTATACATGGACGGGACGATCGATAGATTGATAGTGTGAGAGGCTTGGTGGTGGCTTCGGGGTTTTGGGGTTGGGGCGGTTGTTGTTGACCCGAAGGTATCAGATGTATTTGCTTTTGTACGTCCATATCTACTAGGTATTTAATATCCATGAATATAACCTCTGTTAGTAATTCGGTATTTATTCTACTGTTGATGAATTTGCTGTTTTATGATGCTTAACATTTAGATCGGAAATTGGATTTAGATAATTACGTACTAGGTACCTATTCTGATGACGATGCATTTGAATTAAGTAAGCTTGTGGCTAATGCAGGCGGATGCCGCACATTAGAAATGCGGCGAAGACGTTGGTCGTTTAGGAAAAAGCAAGGAAGGTTGAATCGTTGATTCGGTCGAAGCTCTGGACAGGCACCAATTCGCAAACGTCACTTGGATGGGTCCTTCGATGGAAGGTGAAGTGGATACCGGCATTAGATAGATCCAGAAAAAGAAGTACCTAAAGTACTTATCAATTTGCACAGTGACACATATTAGTCTCTTGTACCTTCCTGGCCAGAGCTTCGTACTTTTTGTCTTGGCGCCTTCCAGGTTGGCGTTTTTCGGAGCGCATCTTCGAGCTTCTCCAGCGCGCTCAGTGTTTTATCGGGTCCACTCGTACTCACCTAGGGTACCTAGATAGCACCTAAATTTTACCTAAACAGACCTAAACAGTGGTACAGCTCTACCTAGTAGGTACCTATTCCAGCGCAGTAACCAGTCAGGCGACAACTGCCCTCCAGTCTTTCGCCCGGGTCTTTTCGCTTGCATCACTCTTACCTTGTGACTGAGCCTGGACTGAACCTGAGCCTAAGCAGGAGCAACGCAACTGCAAAGCAAACGACATCAATCAGCAAAGTAAAGCAAATCAATCTTTCCATCTCCATCCTCCCTTCTACTCTTTTTCATCTCTCATAATCAACAACGTCAAAATCACCTTTCCAGTCAAACGGCGACTCATTCCTCCATTTGCGTGTATTTCTAATCTACACGCACTTCTATTTCTCCTTTGTTTTATTTAGACACCTGGTTTGTGTTTTTTTCCGGTTAGCTGCCAAAAACCGTCCAAACCAGTCCAGTTTCGTCTGCAGGGTCTCCGAACCGTGAGCGCGCCTCGCGATATCACCTGTCCATCGCAGCGTCATCATCATCAGTAATTCATCAACCATCAACCCTTCATTCCACCCGGCCTAAATTCGACGAATCACCCGATCGAGAATTCATTCGACCCCATCCCTAATCAACAAAACACTCAACATCTCTTTTCCCCTTTCCATCTCCAGTTTTTTTCAGACGCAGAAATGCCCGGTAAAACGCCTCATTCAAACGGCAACGAGCCGGTCGAGAATGGTATTAGAAATAACCAGGACGTTGACATGACCGACGAGAAGTCTTCACTGAAGGGCAAGGGCAAGAAGGGCGTTAAGGAGGGAGAGGATATGACCGTCGTCGTACCACCTTCAAAGACCACAAAGCAATCTTCTCAACCACCGCCTGCGGATGCTGATGGAGACGTCGCCATGGACGTAGATCAGCCGGAGGACCTTGAGGTCAAGGTCGACCCCATCACCCAAGCTATCACAGGTATGACTCGTATCATCATCCGAGCAATTTCCGTGCATCCTAAATCTAACGCGTCCTTTTATTTTAGACATTAAGAGCAATTTCGCCCTCCTCGACCGCGCAGTAGCTTTGTTTGATGCCAGATTCACGTTAAGGGCTTTAAGATCCATCTCTTCCCTTCGAAAACGCCTCACCCCAGATATCCTCGCACAAGTCATCGCAGAGACGTTCTCTCCTACAAGCTCATCTGCCACCGTCGCCAAGCAGCTTCTGCTCGCGATTGGAAAGCAAGATGTGCCTTTGGGTCGACAGTCGAGTGCTGAGATGGAGATTGACAGCGAACCTAAGGCTGCGGTTAAGAACGGCGCCAAGAAGGAGAGCAAAGAGGTCATTCCCGAGATCGACATCTTCCTGAGCATCCTTGTTCAGGTTTATCTATTCGACTCGAAGCAGTTTCAGCTCGGCGCCGGCTTCTCCAAGTATCTCACAGAGCGCATTCACTCTTTGAATCGCCGGACTCTAGATTCGCTTTCTGCCAAGATCTACTTCTACTACTCTCTATTCCACGAGCAGCTGGCTCCGCTTCCCCCGTCTCCCCAGTCTCCTGTCGTGGCGATCCGCCCAACCTTGTTGACTGCTCTCCGAACTGCCGTTCTACGCAAGGATATTGACATACAGGCCTCAGTCATCGTACTTCTTCTACGAAGCTATCTCCTCACCTCTCACATCTCTCAAGCCGATCTCCTCGTATCTCACACCCAATTCCCAGAGACTGCCGCTAATAACCAAGTCGCGCGTTTCTTATACTACCTCGGCAAGATTCGGGCTATTCAGCTCAGATACACGGATGCACAAGCACACTTGACGGCTGCCACGCGAAAAGCGCCAGCAAGCCCCTGCGCACTAGGTTTTGCGCAGACTGCGACGAAGCTCTTGCTTGTTGTAGAGCTGCTTATGGGCGATATCCCTCAGCGCGCCACTTTCCGTGTCCCTAACATGGAGCAAGCCCTCCACCCGTATTTCTTGCTTGTCCAGGCTGTGCGAGTGGGTAACTTAGAAGACTTCGAGGTGACAGTTGCAGAGCATGCCGACACTTTCCGCCGTGATGGAACCTACTCGCTCATCTTGCGCCTTCGCCAGAACGTCATCAAGACGGGTATCCGCATGATGAGTTTGAGCTACAGCCGTATTTCACTACGCGACATCTGCATCCGCCTGCACCTTGGTAGCGAAGAGAGTGCCGAATACATTGTCGCGAAGGCGATCAGGGATGGTGTCATCGAGGCGACGCTGGATCGGGAGCGAGGATTCATGAGGAGTAAGGAGATCGGTGATGTATATGCCACTCGGGAACCTGGTGATGCGTTCCACGACCGTATCAGAGCCTGTCTTGCGCTCCATGACGAGAGTGTCAAGGTATGTTTCCATCGTATCCATTCATCAATCATACAAAAGGATTTTGAGCTAACCACCCCGTCTTACTACAGGCCATGCGCTTCCCGATGAACCAGCACCGTCTCGAGCTGAAGAATGCTCAAGAAGCACGTGAGCGAGAGCGCGAGATGGCGAAGGAGATACAAGAAGGAGATTTGGACGAAGACGACCTCGGTGGTGATTTCGAGAGCATGTAACATAATTCGAACCTGTGTATTCTGAAATCGGGGCGGAGGATTCATCGGCGCTGCTTTGACGCCCTTACCAATTCATAATAGTGGTACATGAGGCGAACGGCTGCTTTTTAACATCGGTGACAAGTTGTAGTTTGTGAACAAGAGAGAAAGTTCAGAGGGTGCATATGGCGCAGCCAACTTTTATAAACAAACGTCATTTGAGGCCCTCATTGTAATAGATAACTGGCAGAAAGAGGAGAGAACTCTTGCTGCTGCTGCTCTTTTCGGCTACTACTTCGTCATTTGGCTTTTGGAGGGACGGGAAGGCGTGGTATTGGTTCCCTTTTTTTCGACTTGTTTTAACATCAATGCCGTCTATACGGATGGTTGGGAATCAATCTAAGCCCGTTTCTCTTTTTCTACATATGCGATTGATGATTTTGCTATTCTGTTGCTATCTCTACCTACTTTGCTTGTATGCAGAGCATGTTGCATGATGTCTGTTTGACTGTGTGGTTTGTGTTTGGTGACGTGTAGCTGGGCTCCCGGGAAAATCGCCCGGTTTGCGATATACATATACCATATAACTACCTACCTGCCTGGTACCCCATAAACTTTTCTTGATGGTTCTTTTGCGAAGGATAATATCATATCTAGATGTTGGTGTTGTTTGCGTACCTAAACAATTCACTTTCAAATGCCCACCGATTTCGAGATAACGGTAGAACGTTGAAAGTAGACGACTTAGACTTTTGATACTTAAAACAGTAAGTCCCCTTTAAGTTCAAGGTTAGCACTTCCCCAAAGCTTGTTCGGATTGGTCATGCTTGAGGGTGTCACGTGGGGTACTCCTTACCTCCGCGCCTCGTACTTCCAGTTCTAACCGTCATCCAATTCAACCCTTTCCCCATTACGTAATCGTCTGTGTTCTCCGATAGTTGAACTTTTGTCTTTTTAACTTTCAATTCGACAAACTTGTATTTATTTATTCGTTTTATTTCTTCCTCGATTTGCGATTCAATTTGTTGTCTCCTCTGTTCCTTTTTTTCCTTTCTCCGAGTTCGCGCGACGTCGTATATATGCAACCGATTGATATGAACTTGCCAGAATCGCATACTCGGCATAGGAGATAAGGATATGGCGCCACAGAAGCGCAAGAGACCCCAGGACGAGCCGCAGACGAGGCGCGCGACGAGACGACATCCCGATGAGCCCGAACGGCAGCTTAGAAGTGGGCGCGTACGCGCTGATGCGATTGACAAGCCCATTGCTGCGCGCCCGGAGCCATCGGTAGTCAAGAGCGCAAGAGTCGACGCGTCGAAGCCGCCGCCACCGCCGCCGAGAAGAGGGAGACCGCCAACGAAGAGGGTTATTGAAGAGAAGGTTCTCAAGGAGAACATACAGCCGTCGACATCCAATTTCATCTGCATTGAAGATGAAGACGAAGAGGAGATCGAGGAAGTCGAACTACTGAAACACACTCCCTCTCCTACACCGCCGCCACCGCCAGCCCCAGCGCGAAAGGGTACAAGCACTGAACCAGCGCAGAAAAGAGCACCGAAACCGTCGCTCCAACAAAAGCAACAATCGCAGAAGTCGCGCGCGACACAGGCCGTCTCGACCGACAAGATCTCAACCTCAACCCCGAAACGACCATCCTCCTCCACAGACAAATTATCCAAACCACCGCCGACGCCGCGATCGGACCGCAACATCGATAAAGTCGTGTTGGGCGATATATGCTTCAAGGCGTGGTACCCGTCGTACTATGGCAAAGAAGTGCTCGGCGATATACCGAACGGCAATACAAATGCGGGCGGCAAAGACAGGCCGGGCGGTAAGGATCGCGAGGGTGGGGGGAAGATTGGGGGAAGGATTGGAGGGGGGAAGAGGAATCCTCCGCCTATGTTAGATCGGCTGTATGTGTGCCCTTGTTGCTTTAAGTATAGCAGAGAACTTGTGGCGTGGTGGGAACATGTAAAGTGCTGCGAGCGCACGTTTCGGATGCCGGGGACGAAGGTGTATACGCATCCGAAGGGCAAGAGGACGGTTCGGACGGTCGATATTAGGGCTGCGGCTGAGGGTACGGAAAAGGTTAAGGGGAGGGGAAGAAAGAGGAGCGATGCGGGCGCGAGTGCTGCTACAATTGCAGATAAAGTTGTTGTAGATGAGGGCGAGTGGAGTGTGTGGGAAGTTGATGGGGAGAAAGATAGAGTAAGTCAAGTCATTTTCCTGTCAGTCAGTTTCAAATCATGTTTTTTATTTGAAGCTAACAAACTCGATCGACAGTTGTTCTGTCAGAACTTGTCCCTGTTCGCGAAGTTATTCCTAGATAACAAATCGGTCTTCTTCGACGTTACGGGGTTCAACTACTTTCTCCTCGTCTACACTCCCCATCAGCCGTCAGACGCACAATCGCCGACATCTATTGTGAACCCAGATTCAGACAAGAATCCTCAAGACAATGCCTCCTCGACCAATCCCTCCGATCCTAACAAACAATACACACCCGAAAGCAGGCCACAGGTGGTGGGCTTCTTCTCGAAGGAAAAGCTCAGCTGGGATAATAACAATCTCGCGTGCATCTTGGTCTTCCCACCGTGGCAGCGCAAAGGGCTTGGCGCCCTACTCATGGGCGTCTCGTATGAGATTTCTCGCCGCGAGGGCATACTCGGCGGTCCTGAGAAACCAATATCAGAGCTAGGCAGGAAGGGTTACAAGAGGTTCTGGGCCGGTGAGATTGCGAGGTGGTTATTGGGACTAGACTTATCTAAGCCCCAGAAGAAGGACGAAACGGTCGAGGGAGAGGAAGAAGTCGAGAAGGAGGGAGATACAAGCGAAGAAAGAGGAGAGGGTGAATACCTCATCAGTGTTGACCAGTGCTCTAAGGCCACCTGGATAGTGCCTGAGGATTGCCTCGCCGTCCTTAAGGAAATGGGTGTCGTCGAGGACTCGGGTCCGGGTCTTACCGATACGGAGATCGATACAGCTACGAATCGTGGTAATTCCTCCAGCGAAGAGGACGGTGACGCTGAGCCTAAAGAGGTCAAGGCTGTGCCAAAAGTCAGACTTGACAAGGAGACTGTCAGACGCTGGGTCCAATCCAACAGGATCGATCTCACACAGACGTGCGATCCAAATGGGTTTATCGAGGGGTATGCCATTAGCAATGGCAAGGACGAGGAGGTGGAAGAAACATAGGGGACGAGTTGTACGAGATGTTATTGCAATAAGGAGTTAGATGTTGTTGAGATACCCCGATACCCTGATACCCGGTGGCCTTGTCATATTAGCAGGATGGCTTGCTTGAGGAAATTTAAATTTAAATTTAATAATTGACAAAGTACTTGTACCAGTGATGGTTGATTTGATGATGCGTGAAGGCATTCCTGGTTTCGATAATGATTTGAAGTAGAGACTAGGAGAGATTCTAGGACAGGCAGACGTCTCAGGTTACATGCTATAAGGATCATAGTATCGCTCTTGGTGCTCGAATATTAATATGCCCAGGTGGAGTTTGTACGGAATAGGTTCCTTCAAAACGAGACCCAGAACTTGAAGTCAAGTCTCTCATTTTCATCAACCTATATACAGCACATAAACTATCATTTCGTCTTCTCTTTAGTAGGTAGTGTAGACATCAGCGTTTAGTATTCCAGAAATCTTTTTAGTATTAACACTTATGAGCATTTCTAGGAACCTACGTCATAATTATCCTGGCCCGAGGCCGTGGTCTAGGGAAAGAATTCTAGCTTGTTTTTCGAACCGTATGGTAACTTGACATTGTAGGTAAACAGTCCTACTAAACGGAAAATCTATTAGGAAGGGGTTTCGAGTGACATATGCGTCTATAATGGTATAATTACAATCCAGATTTCCGTATTACCCTTAGTTTTATTAGCCGCAAATCCTCCTGGTTTGGTGAAGAGGGTCAACATTCAGCATAACTAATGATATATTTCTCCTGCGGATCAAGCAAATTATTCATACCTACTTGCTAGACAATATGTCTATTTAAACTAATGTCATCTGGATATAGTGTATCATGAATGCCGTCGGATTCTTAAAAAAGGGGCTTACATTCAACTCTAGATTCAAAACATCCACTCTTCAATTCTCAATCTCCGAGGGTATGAAGGAAGCCACGGTAGCAAGACAATTATATAATATAATAGCAGTCCCATTTTATTAAGAAGAGAAAAATCCATTGTACTGTCATAACTCATACTGACATGATAAGCTAGGTAGGTAAGCTAGCAAGCCCTCAAGCAAAGAAACAAAACCTCCAAGCCTCCATCCTTACAAAAGTTGAGAAACAGTAAGTAACAAAGGTATATATAACGGGTGACCCGTCCATGCAACCCCCCAAACAGTATCCATTCAAAAGACCACCCATACTATTTTCTATCATTTCATAACGCTTCGTTCCGCTTCAATTGCTCGCTCGCTTGCTTGCCTGCTCATTCTCCTCCCTGTCAAAAGAAAAAAATCGAAAAAAGTTGAAAAAGCCCATAATACCCTAATACCCAAACAATAATGATGTATGCAAATGTTCCTCCTGATATGATATATATGCTAAATTTTTATGCGTTCATAGATAGTCCTGTCCCTTCCTTCCGTTAAAAAATAAATAGGATTCGTAAGGTTTGCGCGTACGGTACTCCCTTACGTCCTTATCGTTTCATGCTGTCATTATGTTGTTCCAAGGTTCCTAGTTTGCCGAACTGTAATCCATCCATCCATATTTTTTGTTACTTCACCTCATATTTCTTAAGTCTTACCGTAGGTTATGTCGTGAGTCGGGAAGTTATTGGTAATTATACTCCGATCCATACAACGGCCTCCTCTTCCCATCGAACTCGTTAACAACCTTGCGGTACCTCCCCACCGCCGACGGCGCCCCGGCTTGGGAACCCCGCCGGTGGTTCCGTCTGCTGCGCTCGTCGTCGTCGATGCAGCTGATGCTATCGCTTGGGGCAAGGCTCACGTTATCGTCCTCCTCGTCATCATCCCAG
Source organism: Annulohypoxylon moriforme (assembly GCA_022695765.1). NCBI lineage: Eukaryota > Fungi > Ascomycota > Sordariomycetes > Xylariales > Hypoxylaceae > Annulohypoxylon > Annulohypoxylon moriforme. The sequence goes on from MU403157.1 coordinate 94,807, forward strand.
TCTTCCCAACTAGCCCTACTTTCCCGTGCTGAGACGTAGCTATTCGCGCGGCTTCGTCCCACCCTCTCGTACGCAGATGCTTGCGGCGGCGGGCGTACAGTGCTAGCGGATCGTGCTGTTCGCGCCGAGACATAAGTCTCCGCCTCAACAGGCCTCGGCGCTCTAACTTTCGAGCTATCGCGACTGCGATACACAGACTCAGCGCGGTGCTTCGACGACGCCTTCGACGGAGACGCCGTGTACTTCGACGGCGCCTTCGACGGCGCATAACTACGGCGGTCATCTCCATCCGCCTGACTACGATACTCATGATCCATCAAGAGTCGTTGCCCAAGCCCATTTCTAGACCCAGTAGTACTCATATACTCCTCATCAGCAATCATAAGCGGCCGTCTAACCGACCCCGCCTCGCTGCTCCTCCGGCCCCTCCCACCATAGTGGCTCGAACGCCCATCATCCGGCACCCTGCTCCTCGCGGGCGGCGCTTCCAGCTGTGCGTACCGCCCGTAACTAACAGGTGGGTACTTCTTCGACGGCGAGTCCTCGATATACCGAGGCTGCTGCTGGTGAGAAGGCGGGTCCTGGAACGAACCCCGGCGCGGATACGAACTCGCGGCGTAGTTCTGCGCTTCGTATTCTTGGTACGGCACTTGTTGGCGGTCGTTCCGCATCATGGCGTACGTCAATGCGCCGCCTACGGCAACGCCCGCTGCTGCGGCTCCGAGGAGGGTGCCGAGGCCGGCGCCCATGCCGCCGGCCCTGGGACTATCTCGTGACGGCGTTTCCATGGCCGAGATAGTGGCGCTACGCCGTATGCCTGGGGCTCGCGGTTCCCGTGAGGCGATGGAACTCGTTGCCGAGCGCCCGTAGGAGCGAGGGTACTCTTCGCCTCCCGAGCACACGACTTCTATCCTATTGCCATCGTAGTCGGTGAGTTCCACGCGAGTCCTGCCATCAGTTTCGATGGGGAGGTCAGGGTCCGCGCGTATGGCAGCAGCGCGGAAAGCCGCTAAGATTTGAGGTGATTGGGCAGAAAGTACAACCCGAGACGGCCTAAGAGATTGTCCGGAGCCGGCCCTCCTTACTTCCAGGACCGGCTTCGGGGAGCCTGAGGTGGTATCGCCGTATACTATGGACGACGAATTGGCGGAGATGTAGCGAAGCTTTAGAGGTTGGGTTATGGCGGAGTAGAATGAGGCTGCCGAGGGGAGGTCTCTGACTTGGACGAAAGGCAGGACCTGCTGCATAACTGATGTGTTTTCGTATAGTATGTGGATATATCTTGGATATAGTAGGTAGTTGGGTATGAATATGGGATATTGGGGATAAGAGTCAGACAGATTGGAAACGAAGATACACTTGTGAAGGCTGAACTAGGGAGGAAGATGACGGTGACGAGAGAAAACGACGATACTGGTTGAAATGAGTAAACAATCAACAACAAAGTCAATAACACAAGATGCAAGAAGCTCGACGAACTTGTATTATTGTAGATCATGAGAATGGAGATAGAGGTTTAAAGGAGGGACGCCAGCTACGTAGATACACGTGTAACAGGGTTCATGTGAAAGTGGTGAAAGTGGTGAAAACTTGGCCCGAGCTCCTCACGAGGTGGGGAAGCGTCAAATACGTGTACTATCCATGTATTTGGGCAGGTAGGCAGGAGAGAGGCAGGTATTTTTGCAGGTATTTGCAGGTACATTTGGCATCTATGACGGATACCTACATAAATCTATGCCCACTATGCGGGTGTTACACTTTTCAGCTTGACCGAACTCGTCCTAACTTAGGGGTTTTGACCCTTTTGACAACTCGTCGGCTGGGGCAGTTTGAGCGGTAAATGCCATAAGCATTACCCCTGATTCAGATTCAGTATGGATATTTATAATTTCCTATGTTGAATTGTGATGTTTTGTCAGGATACAAAAGTAGGTGTATAAGTCGGTGTACGTACCATGTAGGTACATGTGTGTGTACATTTGGGCATGCCCTTCAGATTGTTCGGGTATACTCACGTGACGAGATTACCTACAATTGATCGATTTTCAAGTTTTGAAGGCGGGGAGAACATCGAATCTTGAAAATTGGAAGAAAGTCGGATAATTCTCAAACCGAAGACCGATGCACCTGAGCATCATCGAAAAAATGATCTCTCATCTCGCTTCAAAGGGGAAGGGAGTGACTCAAACGCCAACACCCAGGCAATTTTGACATCTAGAAGATGAATGTGCATACCGCTCATATGTCAGTATATACATACCGCTTGGTATGCATTGTGGATGTTAAATAGACATCAAATCCACTCATCGAATCCTCTTTCGGTCAATTCCATGTGGACATTACCTACCATACGCCATATGTGCATTAAATCGCAAATCCGGTGTCAAGTCAACATCGTCGATATCGATTTCGAGATTTGGTTGATAGAAACATAAGAAACGGAAGAAACAGAAGAAACAGAAGAAAAAAAGAGATTCCCCTTAGCTTTCAATAAAATGTTATCCTGAGGCAATGAGGCTTAAAGAAGCAATCCCAGCAAAAGCTGCATGAGATGAATCCTCGCATCTGACTGGTCCTTGAAAAAAAGTTTTTCGCGACATGGGACCCACTGACTCATATTCCTCATTTCCCGGACTCCTGGGAGAATCCCAACGGAAATTGAGTAGGTACGCTGCACGCACTTTTTTTTTTGCTGTACGCCGTAATGTACGTTACAGCGTTGTACTGGAGGGATTGATTGGAAAAGGGTGAATGACAGCCCTTTCTCGGTGATCGTCGGGAAAAATCCTGGATGCCCGTGGATTTGCTCCTATTGGTTCGTTTCCAAAAATAAAGGTTAGATCGAAGCCGAGCTGCACCTGGCTGCTGGGTTGCTGGGTGCGCAGGAAAGGCAGATAACCGGACGAGAGGTAGGGGAAGTGCCTTTCGTGCAGCCGCGTTTCGGGTGGTAGCGTTAAGTAAGTGTGGAAGTGTGGTAGTGATACGTAGCGGTGCTGGTAGTGGATGATTGCTTAGGTGAGGTGAGCTTAAGGTACCTGTACGAAATAGTTGGGAAGATTGGATGCCAATGGAAGGATGGAAGGTCACTCGAAGAACCGAGATCCACCTTCGACCAACTACTAGGTAGTGGACCTAGCAGGAGCTACTACTCAGAAGAATCCATTGAGGGAATTTCTTAGCAAGTTGCTCTGGATATTTGAAAAGTCCAAAAGGAATTTTGTGTGAAGCTCCTTCCTTCCGGAACCCGAGGGTGCAACGCGCTTTTATCTTTTCTGATCCATCCTCTTACCTGTTTGCTGGTGTACCTGTGAAGCTCCACCCACGTGTTATTAGACGTCTCAAGCGTTGACGATGATGAATGTTGGTGGGGGTTTGTACTAGTGGGGGTTGCTTGTATTCTTAATTTTAAATTTATTTCTTTTTTGCTTTTTCAGTGGGATGTACTATGTACTGTGTATGTTGTACAGAGTGAGACCTTCATGTAAGACGAGACAAGCTGAAAATAAAAATTAAAGGAAATATTTAAACAACCTAAAAGTGAAGAATGTATGATCATTCACATCAACATTGAAGGTTGAAATGCGACAGTTCAAATCCAAAAAGTTTGTGGGAAAACAACCAGACGGAAGTCATGGATCGTGAAGCTCGCCAAGAATGTATGAAAAGGCCTCAAGAAGCGTTTCGATGAAATAAGCTCGGGTTTCTGTTATGGGAAGACCCGGTATTCCCCGAGTGCGGCGCTTGATTTTTACCAAACCGTAAAAAATTATCGTCAGCCTTGTCCTAATTAGGTAGCCTCCACTACGTAGTAGAAAATTTCTCAGGAAGCTTTGATCATATTTGGATCTAGGGGTCCACTCGTCATCCACCATCCTGTGGGTTTCGAGTCGTGGCCTATGCTTTGGGTACTTCACTCTTGTCGCTCTTGTCACTCTACGACATACCCTAGAATAAACCTTGATCCAGGTAGAGTAGGTACCTCCCATAGAGTAAGAGTACTTTCCATAACTTCCCAAGGACCGACGCCGTACCGACCGCCAGGTGATTGAACCGTCCACAACCCGGCAACTTTTACCAGCTACTAGTGTGTAGCGACCTAGCCCGACCTTGTTCCTCTCGATTCTTCCGAAGCTCTCCCTTCTCTTTTCTTCCTTTCCCACACACACCAGTCAGCAAGCTTGATTTTTTTTTTCCCATCACCGACTTTGAGAAGCTCCTCTCATCTTTTCTTTCTCATCAGCCATTTTCGTCTTTTCAATCGACCTCTCCCCTCCATCACACCTACGTCAATCACAATGGCCTCCGCTCGTGTTGTCGCCTCGAGACTTGCCTCGTCCATGGGCACCAAGGTCGCTCGACCTGCCATGCGAGCTCAATTGACCACCGTTGCTGCTAAGCGAACCATCAGTATGTTTCAACCCAACCATCAATTCACTCAATCTTATTTCCGTCTTGCCATTGGCAATTGATATCAACATCAATGCCATCAATTATATCATCGTAGTCCTTATCACAATAATTAATACCCCTCGACGTAAAATTTTTTTTGTGCGTGCGCCAGCTGACATGTCCCGGCTTCAGGCAACGCCACCCCCTTCCAGACCGTCAAGCGCCAGCAGGCCTCTAAGATCCTGAGCGCCACCACCCGCCAGGCTTTCCAACAGACTCCTCGCCGAGCGTACTCGTCTGAGATCGCCCAGGCCATGGTCGAGGTCTCCAAGAACTTGGGTATGGGTTCCGCCGCCATCGGTCTAACGGGTGCCGGTATTGGTATCGGTCTCGTCTTCGCCGCTCTCCTCAACGGTGTTGCCCGCAACCCCGCCCTCCGAGGACAGCTCTTCTCCTACGCCATTCTGGGTTTCGCCTTCGTTGAGGCCATCGGTCTTTTCGATCTTATGGTTGCCCTCATGGCCAAGTTCGTATGTGTTCGCCCGAAAATCCCGCAAATACTTAACGGTCAAATACTAACCTCGGACACCAGACTTAAACACCTTAACCTCCATACTTACGGAGGCTGGGGTTCACACTACGATATGGAACGTGTGAATGAGCATTTCTGGAGTGTGAAGGAGTGCATAACATCGAACATGATCGATGGTGCCGTGCCCTTCACCGTGTTCAATAGGAGAACCAGCATTAGAGAGTAATAGAGGTCATTAAGACTCCCGTGGATAGGAGGGATAAAACCTTAAGGGGGGGAGGCATCGCATTGCATTGACTGACACATCATGTAAAGATGGGAGAAAAAAAATTCCTCAAAGCCAAACCCTCCGGATGGCATCTGTAAATTAACAAAACACCATCTTCACCAAACCCAAGGCTTCACAAGGCTTGTCCCTTTTCCTTTTTTATTTCACGCGAATGAACAAATGAATGGATGGAGAGCCGATGAACTAAGATCGAGGCTCTTGATTCTGTAAATTAAGCTTAACAGCAACATAACACAAAATTCCACTCACCAATTCAATGTAACTGATGCATGTACATGAAGTACATGATCCATCGTTTCCGGTGTATCGTGAATATTCAATTCATCCAGATACGGCCGGAACGCCAGGGCTCAAGATCACTTGACCAGCCTGTGATTTGCGCGGTTTTCCCGCTTAGGAAAGTAACCGGGTAACTCTGCTCCTCACGAAGTACTCGTAAGTAACACTTGCTGGGCTGAAGAGGGACAAATACATGCCACCCTAGCCTAACGCTGCACAACTTGTGCTACTGGTGCCAGTCCAAAGTTCGACTAGGCCCACTTGGCGGTTTCCCATCTTGCTCCTTCCTTGCGCGAACCCCCACCACATCTCCATGTTTCCGATAGGAGCCAATAAAACGGGAGAATTGAATGGCCTGTGGACTTTTGGTGGACTCTTCGCTGGGGAATAGGGGAGACGAAGTCAACTAGCACGCCTGTCCGGTCCGGAGCTGGGGAGAGAGGAAGAGGAAGTTTGAGGGGCAGCAGGCGATAAATAGATCTCTTCCGACTAACTTGTTCGGGTAGGTGAGGAGAGTGAGGTCAGATTGACGGGTTGATAGCCGAGTAAGTTAGACCTAAAAGTCTAAGTTTGATCGCAGTTCGTGTGTAACTGGTCGACTGGTCGGGCACTAGGGTTACCCCTTGATGGGACCCAAGTATATGATACTAGCTTCGTCCTGGTATCTGCCCATCTACCAACATCAACCGACATCTAACGATATCCAATGTTCTCTTAGTCGACATCATCTCTCGGGCTTCTTGGCAGTTAGAATCGACGATCGACAGTACACGACGACGACGACACCACAACCAAACGCATGCATCCCTAGCAACTCTCTTAGATAAGATTTCAAGATTAAGACCGCAATGAATCGGCCATGATGATCTGTCGAAAAGAATGAAGGATAAGATCATAGGCGGACCGATGCCTATGGCGGATGCTGATGAACGGACGATCAAGCCAGCCGGCTATTAGAGACGACATGACGGGTATTGGGACGGCTTTCTTTCGTACGGCCGTAATTCGATGATGACGCTGACCTCGTTCAACCGTGGAGATGAATAGGAGGACGATATGATCGTATTGATTGCCGGCCACAACAACAATGTGGTTATGATCGTTGAGTGTGATCGCCCATGAGGTTCTCGTCCTAACTCGCGACAAGGGCACGCTCGACATAGAACAACGAAGGACAACCCGTTACATCCCACAAGCCTTAGGGTGCATCAACTTCTCCCCATACGACATCGACAATATCGAGGCGCCGAGCATAGAGATGCTGGAGAAGGGTCGACTGAAGAGTAGATGGATCCTTTTGATGGGTGACGGAATGAAGTTGCTTCCCAGATTGTTACCTCACGCCAGGGTCAAGATGTCCCGAACACCACTCTAAAGTCCAAGGCTGTGACACGAGAATATCCGAATGGGGTCTTAATACAAGCAATTCGGTCGCCATATCCATTGGCAATCTCCACTTATATCCGTCGATCGGTCGCACTCCAAGAACACTAGGTTCCCAAGACAGGAATTAGGGCAATATAAAATTGCTGTTCCAAAATGGCTTCGGAGATAACACGAAGAATCCTCCTTTGAATCGCACGAAACTCAGGACCATCGGCGTATTGACTTCTTAGTCTCGCTTCGTTGGTTAAGCCGTTTTAGATATTTAGTTTGTGGTGGATTTTCGATGTCCACTGTGTTGTCCTAACAAGAGAAATGGTGCCACGGAGCCAGCTCCGAACTCCGAGGGCGTCCAAAGGACCACTCGATCCTGTACGCTGCTGAACACTGATTTTGGGAATCTCTTGGCTTGACTGTCTTATGAGAATTATCGCCCGGTCGGATTTAAGCTGGAATTCCTTGGAAAATACGCATGTTCAATATGAACAGAACCAAAACGCGTTCTCGAGCACGAAATAGGCCTGAAGACCGAATGAAAATGCCGCGCTCTGGAAAGACGAGAGGGTAAGGTCAATTGTGTCTTGGAGAAAGCCGCGAGCTGACGAATCGCTGCTCAAATAAGTGGCTGTGATCGGAATGGCGATGCTTTGGTCTGGTCGAAGTCCCTCATCTTCTCTCGAGTCTTTCGACGCGAAAAGAAGAGAGACAAGTGAAGAGAAAGGAAGAAGATGGTCTGGCATGAGGTCAAAATAAGAGTTGCAAGGGGAAAGTTGGGAAATCTGGGTTGTGTCGAAAGAGCAACAGGCCATCCATTCCAAAGGGCGACGAGTTCCTGCCTTTTTCCCCTCACAAATCACATGACAACCTTCCTGTTCAATAACTGCTGCAGGTAGGAAGGGGGGACAGGTTCAGGTTATTAATACGAGACTAATACTACCCCAGACTTTCTCCCCCAGACTTCTCTCACACCAACCCCGGAATTTATTACTACCCCACGTTTCCTATTCGTCAGCTCCCAAAACCGCTATACCCCTTCTATCTTTTTCCCTGATCGTTGAGCCAGACGTTGGCTGTAAGGGAGTCGTCAGCATTTCGGCGTGCGTCTCATTCGGTACCGTTCTTAGAATTGGAGTAAGTTAGGTAGAGAAAAAAGAAAGAAAAAGCAAGGTGTTTTAAACGTGTCGGTCTGCAAGAAACCCTGCTTCGCGCATCGCTTTTCGACGTTTCAATGTTAGGTATCAACGGCTTGTTCCCCTTAGGAACTCTGGAACTTTGGTGCTCGGGGACTTGCTCGGATGGGCTATTGCTATTATTAGCACTTTTTGTGGCTTCGCGGGGAGTCGGGACGTGGAGTCGCCTGCTGGGAACAATGCTCTTGTCGTATGATGGTCCACAGTGGAATTAAACTGTTTGAATTCAGAAGTTCGTGACTCCTATCCTATCCATCTTATGGGTTTTGCACAAGTATTAGGTAATGTTCACAGTTAAGACATATCACATAATCAATTCGGAGTTAAACATGTAGAAATCCAAACGTTTCAATTCATCGCTTTGTCTATCCATTTCTGATATGCCTGAACTAGAGTAAATGCATCGCTAATATCCTCTACCGAACCCATCCTCCTCTAAGTTGCTATCAGGCTCTTACCCACCCGGTTCTCATCCTTGGTGATGTGCTGAAGACTCAGCTGAGCCGCCTCAATTCTGCTCGTTCTCTTCCATTCCAAATTTCCCAAGGAATCGGGGGTTTCGAGCTCAGTCGACGCCACAGCTTTCCCAGTCGACGCGGTAGATCTCCGCCCGACAAGTTAATCGTATCCATATCATGTATTCTAACACTGATACTTGGTCAAGGCGTTTCTTGTCTCGGGTACCCGCTCTGCCCGCGTGCCGTCAACAATGATGTTGGGCGTTAGTATCAAAAAGAAGATCCAAAAAACCGATTGAGAAGTATACCCTGACTGCTTCATTGTCCCTTCTCCGCAATGAGCAGGTGCTGCATCAAGCTTGGTCGGCTAGGCCACGATGTCAGCAAATGTACCGCACCAACTATGGGAATGAGGAGTCGCACATACCTGAACCATCCCGTCCAACAAACACGCCTCCCCTGCTGATGGCATCGTACAAGATCTGGCATCCGCCATACATGTATGCAACCAACATGGTGGCCTGCCCACCTGATCAACGCACCCAATCTTCATCTCCCCATGAATCATCTTCAATCATCAACTCCTTCACAGACCATTCCTTCTGAAAACCCAAACGAATCTTCATCTCGTCATGTAACTAGCCTGGTGGTCTACCCACCTGATCCACGCGCTCGATCTTCATCTCATTACGAATCGCCTTCAGTCAGTTGTCGACCTCACAAACTTCTTCACAGACCATTCCTTCTAAAAAAGCTCAAAAGAATCACCATCTCGTTCACTCACTCATTCGCACGCATCTAGGTCTCCTCGGCGTCCGTCGCCGCCGCCGTCCGAAATGCCTGAGCATTCTTGGGAACCCGGTCCCCCAAGGGCTGTAGATTGAGGAAAGGTGCGTGGTCGTCGTCTGATGACAGCAACTGCTTTGCCCAAATGCTGTCGGTGGGCGGGATAGCGGAGATGTCGAGGGGTCGCAAGAAGGGTGAGTGAGTGAAAGCCGCCGTCCGGAAGGGTCGCATCCGCGGAGGGGTGGAGGAAGGGAAGGGAAGGGAAGGGAAGGGGTGCTGACTATGGGACAGACAGCATGATGAGTTGTTAGGGAAAACGTGATGAGAACTACACCATGGCAGTCTCACCTGCCGATGGGGCTGAGTTCGCTGTGGGAGGAGGTAGAGGTCGTGTGATGTGTGCGCTCTACCCGGACCTGAGATGGGGTGTGCGATTGAGATACTCCAAGAAAACGTATCTCGTTTGTAGGGAAGGCTGGCGTCTTCACCTTCGAAGAGTCACCTCGGAATTGAGCGTTCTTCGAACAAGGATTCTGCAAGGAAATTCGCCAAGGAAATTCACCCGGGAAGTCGAGTGACTGGCCCTCCATGTCAAGTGGGGACGAGTAACCTGCTCCCAGCCCTCACTGCTTCGAGGATTGTCGACCACTCTCCTGGGTCCAGAGTATTCTTCTCCCACTCCTCACTACTTCCATCAGTAAAAGCTGGCGTTGAAACAAAGATCAATCGATCTGTGGCCTGGGGAACGTTCTACTTGCTCTCGCCTTCGGGCATGGTGTTGTAGATTCTCCTTCCCGGGGTGGAAGCGTCTTCCCTTCTAGTGATAGCCTCAGTCGTAGGAGTTAAGATCACCTCCCCTCAGCGAATTCCAGTTGGGGGTAGGAATAAGAGTTACCAGTCTGGTGTGTAGGGTACACGAAATCTCAGTCGTCACCGATGGTGCATCCTCCTCCTCTGCTGCTCAGGCTTGGGTCTTAGGCGAAGAACATACCTGCAGCTCGGTGCTCACGCTGGTGCCGTTGTGGGTGGAATGATATCTGTGAGTGTCCTTGAGTGTTGAGGGTGACTTGGGGATCTGCTCGCCAACATGAATCTTGGTCTTTGGGGTGACTCTCCAGTTCTTGTGCGTGAAAGAGGAGAGTTTAGTTGTGAGATAAAGTTGGAAGACTGGAACGAAATTAGAGGGAGAGATTCCGATCCGGCTGCTTGATTGAAAGGGTGCTGGGAGGATTCAGGTTGGCTGGCTCGCACCCGCTGATGTTCAGCCTGGACGTCGCACTGTCTCTGCTGCTGATGTGTGTGCTCCATGGCAGCGATGATGGGGCGTCTATGCCAGGGGACTCGAAACATGAGGAAGGGGATAGTGTGCTTAGCAGGCACCGATAAAGACTCGGGAGTAATAGTTACCCAGTAGCTGCAAAGAGTGTGCTATCGTGAATTTCTGGGGGGAATGCCTGAAGACTTGATGGATGAATTGATAGTTGGTGAGTGAATGATGGTGAGTGGGGTTCTTAGGAAGGAGTGATGTAAGAATACTTGTAAGTAACTGCGGGTGCATTGCTATTCAAAGGCGGGTGGATGGCACTCCTGGTATGCAGGATGACTTCAAAGACAGCGAGTACTCCCCTCTTATGCCCCGTCCAGTTAGTAAGCGGAATGTGCACTCCACAATATCCGGGCCGTTAGCGAGTGAGTTGACATGCTTAGTTCACAGAAGAAGATGGGATTAAGAATTCCGATGAAGAGAGCTGTTATCGGGAAGATATGTGGTGTGAGATTACCTGTTTGCTGGAGCGGCCAAGAGTAGGTAATTGGCGTACACTTTGCCGAACTCGACCCAGACTTGGTGAGGTCAGTGGGTAGAAGGTCTCATCTCAAGCAACTTGACGTGTATGACGTGAAGAGGCATCCATTGTGGATGAAGGAGAGGCAAGCAGCATCGGCCAGAGTTGTGCCAAAGTGTGGAAGCAAGAATGGAATGAGAGTGCTTGGGCAAATCCTAAGATATGAAAAGGAAGTAACCAGGGTGTTGAAGGAAAGGCTGATTGGAAGTAAGGAAGGATGATCTCAGGTGAGAGACATGTTTCCAGAGGAGCTGTGTTGAGGATTCTCAAAAAAGTTGAGGGAAAAGAAGATGCCAGGAAATTCTTGGACTTGGGGGTTCTTGGGGGGTATTTATAGACATCACTTGGGACCCTCGGAGCCTTCCACCGGTGATTTGATATTTGCGCACATGCCAGGTCAAGCTTCGGTGCCTGTATTACAAGCTCTGAGTGGAAAAAGCCCTGGTTGAACATTGCGGAGAAGTTCAGATGAGTATTGCGTTGTATAAGAGAGGCATCCGAACTAGCACGTAATACCTAGGATGTACTTGTGTTCAAGGTTATGTACAGAGTAGAGCAGGTATACAGCATTAGGCAGCGCTCAACTTAAGATCATCACGCTTGAACCGTATTTAGAATTATCCCGCATGTATTTCTACCTATCTAGTTACTTAGAGTCCTTCTAAGAATCGTAGTGGCTTCACCGGTCGATTTCACGATCCATCTAGTTCACGGACGGCGAGAATATATGGTTTGATATCGTTAATCGTCTACTTAGACTACTATCCTATTCTGGCTGTTATCTTGGAATATTCTTGGTATCGTTGTGAATAAAGGTAGCGTGAAAGGTGTACCATGCTGTAGGTATAATATACGAAGCTCCTCTTCCATTGGTCACGCCTATATGATTAAATAGAGTTGATATTATTACTAAGAGTATAAAAACACCAAATATAAACTCGTCTATGACGTATATAGCGCATTAATATAGCCAAACGAACGTATTGCGCTTGTTATCGACCAATGGACGTCAATCGTGGTTATCGTTGTGGTTGTCGTGGTCGTCGTTGCTGAGTTGGTGGAGGTTAAGGGGGAATTTCGGTTTACGTCCTTTCTATTACGCGCCATTTTATATGACACTATTACGTTTATATTGCGCTTATTATAAAGGAACTTGCGCGATTCCCCTGCTCTAGTCGTTGTCGCCTCTCCTTTCCGTAAACCAGTATCATATGTGGGAGACAGGTCTGTCTGGCCTGTGAAAACGAGTTGTTAAGCGTCAAATGGGACAAGAGCTTATTTTATCTGTTACGTCATGTTGATAGATAGCTATAGAGTAGTGTTGGTGAAGAAAATTGCCCATATTTGCCTATATGTCATCGTTGAGAAGCATGGGGGGAAGGGTGAGTTAGGAGTGTCTCATGAAATAACGTTATTGATATCTTGCTTGCTAGCTTTATTCTTGGCAGCACATGGCCTTATTATGGTGCTTCTGTGTCTAGATAGACGGAAATCTAGTTGTGTGTTTTCATCTTATTCATTTTTATACTGTCACATCATTAACGCCGTTGTCTTCTTGTTCACTGATATTCATTCTTCATATCGCTATTATATTCCCCACTTCGCCCTTTCCTCAGGACGTTCTGGTGATTACACCAGCAAATCTATAGACAATGGTGATACCCATGGCTCAATTCACTTCCAAAGTGCTGGCCCAAATTCCCAACCCTCTGTCTCTAAGCCCTGTCCTTGGACGTCTAATTGAATTTCGTAGAAAGAAATTGAAAGGAATAGTCTAGCTCAAGCAATTCCATGTTTCCAGAATACCTCCATGTTGGCTTTCGTGTCCTCATCCACGTACTCGTGATGTGTGCGCAGCGTAACATTTTCCCCGTGGATCTCAGCAACGGCCCCACTGATTTTTGGGTCAGCGACGAGTTGTGTAACGCCCTTGATAAGTGTAGAATGAGGTGTTACAATCATCTCCTCGAAGAGAGCTTTGGATGGAGCGATGCTGGTTTCTGCATTTTTTATTAGTTTGGTTCGCGATGTTTTGACGGGGGTCACATAATTTTGGGGGAAAATAGGGGGGAGAGGGGAGAGGAAGAATTGTGGGGCTGCATACCAAGTACGGCAGGGGCTAAAGCGTTAATCTGGATTTGAACTTTCTCAAGGACCCGATCAAGAGAGCGAACTAGGCCGATTATGCCCGACTTCGAAGCTGCATACACTGGAGCTACTGGGAATGGGTAAAGTCCCGCGTTGGAAGCGGTGCATATGATGCTGCCCCGCGATCCGGTCGTGGGATCTGGCTTGTTCTTCTTGATGTAGTGTATGGCGAGTTTGACCGCTATGGCATAGAAATTAGTAAAAAGGTTTAAATTAAGCGATCATCAAATGGTAAAAACTCACTGTATATTGTGCCTGTCAGATTCACATCTAGAGCTCGTAACCTAGGCTGCGACGGCTCCTCCTCGTCGGCTAGCCCTAAGCTACTGACGCCCTGCTCCGAGATTCCGGCGTTGGCCATGACGATGTCGACGTGACCTGTCTTCTCGTAGACTTCTCTAAATGCTGTCGCTTGGCTATCCCAGGATGTGATGTTGCAGAATTTGAAGTCTACTTTGCCCTCAGGGTGTTTTTTGGCCAGGTCGGCGGCTACATGGTGGCCTGCTTGCGTGTTGACGTCGAATATGGTGACGGTGTGCCCTTGCGATGCGAAATATTCTACCATCGAGAGTCCGAGACCGCTAGCGCCGCCGGTAACGACGACGCTTAGTTTCTTTGAGATGCTTCCCATTGTGGTTGTTGTTGTAGGTTAGGGGAAGAATAAATGTGTAAGTCGAATGTGGTTCAGGGGTATTAAGTTAGTGGTGAGTAGGATAAAAGTCTTCAACTTGTTTGAATTGTTTGGTGAGATGCTAACAAATGGTACCTAGTTGGCTATGAGAATTGAAATATATACGATTCTTCCAACTCTCAACTGCCCGTGACCTGTATGGCGCATTATTCATGCGGTGGTGGCAGCGAGCGAAGGATGCGGGGACATGCCACTATAGGCTGCGGATCACCTTACTGTAGTCGGCAGTTGGTCGACTCACGAGAGTCTTGGTGGATTTCACCTCAGGAGATAGTTCGCCTAGAACGGCCTCATATTACGAGGCCTGAGGCCTTTTTAGAAGCGAATTTCATTCATTATTCGTGTAACTTGAGATTTCGAAATGTCTTTTTGAATTCGAACGATTTTACTTACCGCTACTTGCCTTGGGTGTTGATCGTGCTCGATTGAATTGATTTGGATTTAGTGCGACAGATTCGGGTTGATATTTTACGCCTACGAGGTTTACGACAATGAAACTCTCCGGCCGACATGGTTAAGACATGCAAACGCTTACCCAATAGTATTAATAGAATCGTGCGCATCCGTTCGGGCTGAGGTTTATTTTGTTTATAATTGATAAAAATCTGAAGCTGAAGCGTATTGAAGATGGGGGACTGATTCATCCAGTGAATCTTAGCCACTTGTCAATTCGATCTAGGAACCAACTAAAAAAGGCGCCGAAGAGAAAACCCCCCGCCCTAAACCCATGCAAAGCCGTCGCAAAACAAGATCATAATCGCATTCGGATTTCGAAATCCTATTTACTTTCCGATATACTCCAAACTGTTTCTTAGGTATCTTTCTTTGGAACTGAATGCATATCCACCAAGTCAGCAAGTCTTGGAGATTGGAGACCGAGATCTAGATTGCTCGTCATCGACTCGGCATTACGCACCTTGGTTCTTCTCCCATTGCTTTGGCATGCCTCTGTAATGCGTGGGGAGCCGTCTGGGCGGCCTCGATTGCTCTGTGGTGGGACCCGAATCGGCGGTATCCTCCGTCTTTTTATTGTCGCCGGTGTCCGCTTTCTTGCTTTCCTCGCCGGAGGTAGGCACAACTTTGTCTTGTGATTTCTCGTCGGCCATCTTGATTTTATTGACTAATGAAGAGTACGGATGGATGAATATTCTAGGTGAGTCGAGAAGAGATGAAATTAGTTTCGTGGTTGACATGTGCAAGTAGAAAGAGGGAAGAATAGGGAAATACTCAGAGATTGGGGAGGGGTCGTTAGTGAATTAAATCAGATCATCCCGCCTCCCGTCGCACCTGTAGCAGCTGCCTGGCCAGGCAGTGATCCGTAGCACTAAATAACAAGCACTGAAGCTTGTGACGTCACGTCATCGACAAAACTTTTTTACAGATTTTTACAGGTATGATGTCCTTTCCTTCACTACTATTTCGAGTTCTCCTGATCTTCATAGATCTCGGCGATACAGATAACCTTAGATTATTTTCTTTTTTAGCCATCGCTCCATCCAAAATCTGATTCCTCCCCTGAAATTAGAATTTAGCGCTGTAACCTACCTACCCGGGTACCTAAATATACCGCTAATATCTCGGCATTAGCGGTAACGGTAAGGGCTAACTTGATATTTTCAATCACCTGGTCTTCATCCATGGATATTTCATCAATTCAATGATCATTATTCATTACTCAATATCTACATGCCTCTAGCGAGTTCCTAGATTCTTACCTTGATACCGCGATCTACTAGGTACCAGTCAAAACTAATTGAAGCAGTGACACACCCGACAAGGGACGCCGGGGTTCACGATTTGTTCAAGCGTAAGTTTTGTCCCGCAAGTAAAACACTCAGGCGCAGTCGTACAAGCCGCCATGCCACCCGCCTCCCCAAGCAACTCACTCTCTTCCTCCGAAGGATTTACCTTATCCCAGTCTTTACCGTCTTCATACCAGAACTCATCAAGCGTGCACTCGTTATCTCCATTGCCTTTTCCACTTTTCCATGCCGTACTCGTGCTGGCCTTATTCTTGTCCTGCTCTACAGGACGAAGGTGACCGTGCACCTGCGACGCGTTAGCAGATTGGGCTTGTAGGAAGGCGGGTGGTAGGGAGAACGTACCTTTAGGTGTCTGTGGCGTCGGACTGCTTGGATTGATTTCTATTTCTAGTGGCGACACGAATTCGAGTTGTGTTTGCGCATTCTCTTCCGGGACGGGAAGTGTGGCCGCTAGCAACTCCGATGACACGGCACGTTCTTCAGACGAGATACTCAAGGTATACACTTCGGGGTAGCCCCCACCCATAACTTCCTCGTAATAGAGAGGCATGGTGACTAGAATAATCCTGATAGATAGAGTGTTACTCGTACTTACCTTTCTTCAACGGATACCTCTAGGAGATATAGCAACGAGAAAATTACGATGAGATTATCTAAGGAAGTTGCGAAAACTCTTTGAAGCTTAATAATTATGAGGACTGGTCCTAAGACGAGGTCACAGGAGACTTAATAAGGCCGTGGAAACAATTCTTTGTTTTGGAGTGTGGCCTTTGTCTACTTATAGAATAACCCCAGAGAAACAAAGTTGGTGGGCTGCTCCGGTGGAGGGAGTCTGAACAATAGGATTATTGTTTGACAATAATATGGTACAGTTCGCTTGTCTCGACACACTCATTATCTTTTCGGTCCCGAACTCAAAATCTACCTAGTTTTAAGCCGTCTTGAGATTGTAGAACATGGTGAATAACGTTCTGTTAATAGGTATAGGTACCAACCATGCATACTTAGAGATGGCAGGTACAAAAATGGCATGTGCGACCCGCACTGTAGGTTGTATTTAAAATCGTACTTTGACTGGTTCCAGTCAAAAACCTACAACAATACAACATTTTATCGTCCTCTAATTCCTGTTTCTCCTAGTACCATACATACCTACCTAGTAGGTAGTCTTATGTAAGCCAATAGATTCTAGAGTCTACTAGGCACTCGTACCAGATATACAACATATACATCCTGCACCACACCAACTTAGCTGCCACTACTAAACGCGATAATCGAACTTGGGTAGACATTAACGTTTTGCGAGTAATCCGCCAGCTTCGTCGTGTCCCTGTAAACCATACCATACGCACCCACGGTATTCAGCCCGTAGATCCAGAACCCCGTAGTGTTAGCGGCGTCGTATTGCATGATGCCTGTCTGGCAAAGTGAGCTCGCGCCTTTGTCGGAACAAGACGTGCTGAAATTGTTGAAGAAAGAGTACAATCTGTGGTTGGTTAGAAATAATCGATGCAAGTACCTAGGTAAGCAGGTTTCTTGTTGTGGAGATTGAGGGGGTTAGCTCACCCAGCACCGTAAACAAGCACGCTCTTGCTCCCACTAACCCTCAGTCCCCACGCCTCGGCGCAAGTACTCGGCGATGAGCTCTGGGGACACAATATGTCGAAATTCGGATCGTCGATAGTCGTATTCAGGGGAAACGGCTGTCGCGCTCCCGGATTAGGTTGATGGTACGGCGTCTCCGTTTGTATTTGGCCGGCAAAGATATTCTGCGTCTTGCTGAATTGATACTGGTACCGGACGTGATGCTCGACGCTGGTCCCGACAAGCCAGAGCGTGCCGATCGTCGACTCGACTAGTAGGCCGCGACCGGCGTACACTTTGATCTGCGTGAGGGAAGCGTCGTCGACGTCGTGATCCGCAACCCATAACCATACATTCTCTAAATATAGGCGCGCGGCAGATTTTGCTACGTGCATGGAAATGTAGCCTGCGATGCAGTTGCTATTAACGGACGTAGATGACGGTGTAGATGGGCAATTGGCTAGTGATAGATTGGACCCCTTGGTTCCACCAATCCGTGTGTGGACGTCCCACATCCCGCTTGGTGAACCGGCCGGCGACGCTAGGTTCCATCTAATTAAGATTGCACCAGCCTGAGCACCCTGCGTTGAAACTATCATATCACTCCACTCGACGGTCCCGGAATCGCCGGCATTCCCGATCTGCACGACAACCTGTGGCGTATTTATGTTGTTGAAGAACGACCCGCTAGACATGATGACGGGATACCCCTCGCCAACAATCTTACTGCCGGATGGGATAAGCAGGGTCTTGGTAACCTTATACGTGCCAGCATCGAAATAGACGACACGACCGGCGCTGGCTGCAGCAGTTATGACTTTCTGTAGGGCGGCAGTGTCATCGGTCGTGCCGTCGCCTTTGGCACCGCCAGTCCGCACAGATGAGAACGACGAAGCAGCGAGATTGGCGTAGGACGGTTTCGATCGCTCATAATACTTACCGCTGCTTACAAGGACAGCTGGGCGTGTGGGGGGTGTAATCGCACCGGCAGTGGTTTTAGGTCCGCTAGGATTATACACATTGCCACTTACCCAACTTGCGATCGTTGACGATCCTGTTGTTCCGGCTAGGAGAGTGCTTTTGGTTGGCCCGTACTGGATTGCTGTTGCTACGTTCTTGAGAGCGACATTTTCGATCGCTAGACTCCCCCCTGTCGCTGGCGTAGATGTAGAGGACCGTGAGACGTTGAACGCGATCTTGGTATTTGTGAATGAGCTGTCGAAAAAAGTGACTGACCCAACTGTTTCGCCACTCGAATCGCGAGTGGCCATATCAAGGCCGACTGTGCAATTGCCTACACAATATTAGTCCGAGTTGAGAAATATACATCCTTTTCTAATATGTCTATGCAAGGAGGTGTGGTGGACTTTAGATGAAGAGATTCGTAGACACGTACTGTTCCTTCGTCAGCATTGGAATTGAATTGGGGTGTAGCAGTTAAATAATCCACACGTACCTCACGGATATGCTCTTGTAAGTCCAACCCCAGTCCCAAATCTGAGATATAGCAGTGACTGCATTGCTGAAAGTGAGGTTGCGAACGGTGAACTGCTGATTTCCAAATACGGCTCCGTAGAGGCCGCCGTCAAACACTAGGTCGTTTAAGATACCGCCGGACCCCGACTCGATGAATACTCCTTGATGCTGAGTACCGGCATTAGAAGACATTTTAAACACGATGTTTTGTAAACTGGTTGCCTGAGCTGTGGGCCAATGAATGCCAGTTGCTGAAGTTGCCGCCGGAATGGCAGTCAAGTCGATGACGAAGTTTCTAACTTGGCGCCAGAAAATGTTGGTTGATCCGTAGGGTAAGACACCACCTGACTGATACTGTGCACCATCTATGACCCCAAATCCTGAGAAACCGGATGTTGCCTTAAGAATGGGTAAACTGTTTGGGTTTCCAATGAGATTGGTTGCGTAATAGCTGATGATAGAAGAAGAGACTACATAAGTTCCGGCAGGAAAGTAAACGACGGCATTTGTCGTGCTTGATGAAGAACAAGAGCCCGGAGCGCATCTGTTACCGTCGCTAATTGCTTTGTTGATGGCAGCTGTATCGTCAGTTTTCCCATCTCTGGTCGAGAAATTAGTACATTTTGCGGACAGGTGAGTTATCCGTACCCTTTCGCGCCGTAGTCTTTTACGTTACGGTATACCTTATAGGTAGAAACGTTGGCGTTGAAAGCCGATATGCCTTGATGTGATATCGTTTCGTACCAGTAAGTACTAGTCGTCTGTCGCTCCTCAATATGACTCTCCACGGATCTCGGGCTCATGGGAATGGCCTCGTCGACCGTCGCTGAAGCATAGTCGCCGGTATATGCACTGAATTGCGCTAATTGTGAAACCACTGCATCTTGGACCTCTCGAATGACTAGCCTTTCCCCAAGGACAGCTGGCAAGAGTAGAAGGACTGCTAGGAAACGCATGTTAGATCAGATCACGCCGTCGAAAACTAAAAGCCGGAGGGCTCATGAGAGTTTCGACGGTGGCAGCGGGTTCAACCTAGATAATGTAGGGCGCAACGTGTATTAGTATAGGTAGCTGGTCGTTTGGCTTGTGACAGCACCGTGACCGCATTGCACATATCGCACGAGTCATGATCAATAGCTTGAATAGCTTGAGAAATGAGAACGATCGAGAGCAAGAACGTTCGATTATAAGGCTAGAATGTGTCCTGCTTGTGAAGGCAATTGCTAGAAAGGTTAGATTTCACTTCAGCTGAGACTGAGTTGATCATATTGATTCTTAATGAGGTTAGATATATCAAATAGCGGCATTAAATCGAGATTAGGTTGTGGGTTAGGCGTTGGTCTTATTTAGAGCTGGGGAATTGATAGCACTAAGATGGGCCTGGACTCATAAAAGCTGAAGAACCCTTGGAATTCGACAATTTCAATCTGGATATTTCTCTTACTGGCTTTAAATTCCGGGGAAATTACTTCTCTCGGGTTAACCTTCATTTATACATAAGCGCGGAGGAATTTGACTTGAGACTTCCACGACGCGATGGCGATAGTAAAACCTCGGCATCTTGCTGAGCAGCTCCGGGAGCTGTTTCATTCGGCTCATTAACTCCGCGATCGCGTTTTCCTTGAATGTGGGAGTACGACACGAGAAATTCGAAAGGGATATTCCTTGCGACATCTCGGGATTCTAATGACGATTGGTCTTCATCTTTACAAATATAGACTCGAGCAAGTCCGAGACCAGTTCATTTCCACCGCATGAATTTAGGTGTGCAGGAAGCAAGATTAATTGGAGGATAGTTGGAGGATACGAGACATAAAGTCAAAAAAGAAGTAGGGAATCCGGTAGATCTTCGGCGAGTGGCAGAAGTGGCACAGGTGGCTGAGTCAACATTTGGGGTCGCGCTCTTTATGGGATATGCTAATAACTTCCTTATTTAGAAATGAAGCCATAAATTCATACAATATTTATATAAAGGGTATAAGGTATGAATACCCTTATATCCTGCTTTACTTTTAATAGATTACTGAGCTGCAACTGCGTTTGGCATCTGCATCCTTCTCTTCGGATGACAGCCTCGCCCCGCGTCGTACATGCCTTCGTGTCTTGTTCCTCGGTGAGTTGTGTGTGAATATAGGAACCGGAATCGTGGGATCGCACACCTTGATCTATCCGGCAACTGTATCTGTCAACTTCACGGTCAATTAAGCGAGGCCGGATGGCTATAATGAAATCCCTCTTAACACGACTCTACCATCCGGAAAATGCGCAGACGCCGCCAAGCATTGCAAACACCGAAAATGCCGATCCCGACATAGTCAGCCGGCTTCCATTTGAGCTACATATCTTTATTCTTGCTCATCTGGAACCAAAGGATATAGATGCCGGTCTTAGCGTTTGTCGCCAATGGCGCGCTATTTGGCTGAGCGATGAAATCTGGCCTAAACTCGCGCAACGGTGGTTTCCGGGTCTCGAGGACCACATACGTAAATCTGCTACCGAGGGACAAGACTTGAGTGAGATGTTTCGTCAGGCCCTTCATAAGATCCAAAGACGGATGAGCGGCAGGTTCGCTTCTGCTCTTCATCATGAGATGTCCCTAGAGGGTGACCAGCTTTTTACCTTGAGCAAGGATGTTCCACTTACAGAAGGGGGTGTCCATTCTTACGAAGATGTGGATGGGCTAGAGTTTGGTACTGATGCTACTCACTATCCGCGATTTATGATGTATGATAATGGCAGGATAGCCTGGTGGCCGGAGGCGTATGTTCTTCCCTATCTCGCTGTTGTCGACGATTTACGGACAAGAAAGCGGAGGGCGTATCTTTTTCCGAACAATGATGGAGAGAAACAGGGTCACAAGACTGCGATGAGCGACAAGCTGCTTCTAATGGGGCGAGGAAGGACCCTGAACGCATGGCATCTCGAGTTAGATCGTCTTCACTCCACCCAAGTCCCGGAGGAATTCGTTCGCTGCATTACTGAAGGAGAGAAAATCCTCGTTCTCACAAGAAATGCGGAGGTATTTTTGTGGCGTTTTGGCCAAGAACCGCAGTACATTGACATAACCGGTTGCTACACCAAGGGGCCGGTCGGGACGGCTCATCCCTACAACTTCGTTCTCGGACAATTTACCCCTTCTCATAATATCGGTTCGCGCCTTGTGCGAAGCGGGACTTTGCTCGATTTCATCATTTCACCGACCGAAGATAATGTCTTTTTCGTCATCACGTACGATCCCGCCCCGCAGAAAGAACTTCGCGTGAACGAAATCCACGACGGTCAGCTTGTTGCAACCTACCGCTTAGATAGAAGCAAATGGGCTGATGTGATCGTGGATCCCGGGGATTTTTCAAACCTGCGCTGGGAGAAGGTCGATTCCTTTGGTGGCTATTGCTTGATGAATGCTGCATCCGAGACTCCGGACACGACTCGGGAGCCTTCGTGTCCTCCTAATAGCAGCATTCTCGTATCCGTTTGTTTCAATATCTATACGAAAACCTTTACGATCCCACATTATCATCGTATAGACTCCCATAACCATGGAAGTGTGTATCAAATCAGGAATAACCGAATAGCTGCGAGTGATACGGATAGCTCGCGGGGTACCGTCTTGTCGCTCCACCCCTGCGCCCGTGGCGCGAACCCCTCCGAAAAATACGGCCCCACCCCCTTTTATTCAACGACGAATGGTGGGTCGAAGTCAAATGGTCCTTTACGTCGGCAGCGTATGATCTCGGATACAGATGAATGGGACGCGGATTTTGTGCTTGATTTTAATGGCCCTCTCAAGACGAGCTCAGCCGACATCACCAGCATATACCCTCCTCTAATTCGCGGGGTTCGAAGATTAGTAGGCGATGATGATTTCTTGCTCTTGGTCGTTCGGCAATCATACATTGTTTGGAGTTTTGGGGACGAGATAACTGGGAATATTGGAGATAGCAGACGAAGCCTATGGCGCAAATTGATACGTTAAGCCTTTCATGACCTATGAGCACTATAGCGGGTGCCTAATACCCCTGTAATCTAGAGCATTGTGTAACCGGTTTCTAACAGAGTTTCAAGATTTTCTCATAAAGTCGTAACATTTCTTCTCAGGTAAACTATAACTAGAAAATACATGGTATCTTGAGTACATGCTGAACTGATTTTGGTAGGTATCATAACGAAGGTTTACAAAGAAAGAACTTTTGTACAAAGGAAAAAACCGAAACTCCTCGCGCGATAGCAATACTCCTCCGCAATAACTAAAACTACAAGAACGAGTGAATTCGACATAAGCTGGGAAATGAGTTAATAAAATATCGGCACCATCCTCGTAATCTCCCTTCTTTCTTGATCTTACAGCATCCCCCTGGTTAAGATCTACCTGTCTGTAGCTTTGGGCAATGATTCGGTATGCATTGGTGATTTAGTCGGTTCTCTTATCCAAGATCGGTTCGAGGAGTGTTTCGAATAACTAGGACACGGAAATAGTTGTGTTAGCCTCATTAGTCAATCTCGGAGATAGGAGGCGCGCTTACCCAAGCCTCGAGATTTCTCTCGTTGTCATTGAATTCGCGGAACTTGGAGTCAAGTTGTTCTAAGAGTTTATACCTATTAATACTTTAAGTTTTTTGTTGTGGTTGAGTTTTAACTTACGTGAGGTGATATACACGTTCTCGAGGTTTTGGTCCTTCAGCTTCTGCAAGAACCCTTTGGCCTCCGGGTCACTACCGATCTGACTGATTTGGAAGACCACAGCTTAGAAGAGAGTTAGTGGAATAACTTTGATGTAGTATGTAGGAAGGTATTAAGTAGGTTACTTACTACGAGGTGGAAGGCCATTTTCAAGTAAGTATTCTTGACATTGGGTAATCTCGTCCTGAAGTGTGCTGCGTTTTTCGTTTCCACCGTTCGGAACTCCATCGGTGATAATCGAGATAAGAATTGGCCTTCTCATGTTCCCCGCATTATCGTCGTCGTATAACAAGGGGTTCAGAATGCGTTCACGGAGACGGGTACCGATCTCGGTGCGCCCAGATGGATTCACCCGACCCATAATGTTTTCGATGGCGTCAGTGTTCAAGTCGTTAGTGTCTGAAGGTTGGCTGTTAATAAATCGCAGGTGAACACCAAGATCATCAGGTACGATCTTAGTGCAAATCGCGGCGATTCTTTTGACTAGTTGGCGCTGGTCTTCCATACGGTCTTCTCTCTGGGGGTTCTTCCTGGGGTGCATCGATCCACTGTCATCTGCAAATATTGTTAGCCAATGTAATGTAGGGGAATGATACGACAGTGTGGAAGGGAGAAATGATCAATTACCGCAATATATGACGGGCTGATACAGTGCTACTTTCACGAGGTTTTCGGCGTTTTCTGGCTCACTCAAGACCGTACTCTCATCATTTTGTAGGTCGACAGCTTTCGATGCGATATTTTCCAACAACTGCTCGCTGCCTCTGCTGAAAAACTTCCCCAACCCGTGATTTTCTACAAAATCGCCGATGGCCTTTTGGAATTCTTCTTTTGACTTTGGTCGTGGTATCTCCTGTAAGAAGGTTAGATGGGAACGATAGAAAAGGGGTTCAGGGGTTTAGGGGTTCAAGGGCTCCCATGTGTACTTACAGCTTCAATTCTCTTGGCCATGGCGCTAGTTCGGTTACCGCTTATCTGGAACTTATCGAAGATACTGTTGGCATATCCCGTCAAGACACTGCTGTTAAGCCAAGCTAATATGAAGAGGATGAGTGCCGTGATGAGGCTGACGATGGCATCGCGAAAATTGTTTCTCTCTTCAGCAGGCCTCATAGCATCATCAATCTCTGGATAGCCCAGCTGAGCTGCTAGCTCTAGAGCTTTGTCTGTAGTTCCCCCATGGTGGACAAGAAGTTGGATCACCTTTGGATCTTTTCCTTGTTTGAGCTCATTCTCAAGAGGGGTGGACCCTTCTTGGAGGTCGGGGCGAGAGTACTTGGCGTCAGCCCCGTGCTTTAACAAGTGACTGACTGCCTCTAATCGGTTCTCACCCTGACCTCGAGAAGTCGCGACCCATAAGGGGGTGCGCAGTTGGGATGAGGGGGCATCTACTTGAGCGCCATTATCAAGGAGAAGTTTGACAACATCGGCGTGACCATTTCGTGCAGCTAGTGCGAGAGGGGTTAAGCCAACGGTGCCATTCCCTCTCTCTGTGCTGCGCTCGTCGATCTTGTAGATATTGAGGTAGTTGTCTAATGTAGTCTGCGTAAGGACGCCAGTAGCGGCATCAGTATAAAGAGACATTTTGAAGGTATTGGTTAAGAACTGTCTTAGGAAAGATTGAGATAGAATTCTGATTTGGTCTTTAGAGCTGTTATTCTGAACGTCTACTCGGCACCAATTCACCACTTAAGTACTTGGGGTCATTTTTTGAGCCGCATCTGGTCGACCGACTTGCGCTATCCTTCCATCCGGTTTTCCGTGTCTTCCCCCAGGGTGCTCCGAGCCTGATCCCCCAAGATGTTCTATCCAAGGAAAAAAATCCTTGGTCGGGCAGGAAATAAGCTACCATCGTGACACTTACACTTAAGCCGCTTTGGTGAGTCAACAGATCGTCTCAGGTAGGCTATAGAATTTCGCGGTGAATCAGCGATGCAACCCATACACTAGTATTAGTGGACGATCTCGGTGTGGCGGCGACGACTCTGATAGAATGGATCCGAGATACTGTTTTCCATCGCGTGCATACGTGGCCGAGATTTTCCGCATCCTGGGGTATTTGCAAGTGGGATGTCGCATCGAGCCGGATGGGAGACGAGAGTGTTTGGAATCTTGTGCGAAGAATTTTTATTTTGTAGGATCTAAGCTAGAGCTGCGATTTGATCAAAATGGGGCGTGTCGCGCCTGATAGTCGACATGATGCCCGACGATGTCCACGTAGTAATTGCCAACTTTTCGCGCCTTGGACGCCATAGGTCAGCCTCGAACAGACTGACTTTTGTCGCGGATCTTCGCGACGATTTTATCTGTCTAGTGGCTATCGTCGTTGCATTTACACCTAATCGTGCCCGAGCAGGCTCGAGAAGCGTCTTGAAGATACTCTATTATGACGTGTGTAAGATCTACGTTACATTGCGCTATGTTTTTCAGCTTCAATATCTTGCCCAAAAGGGGAATGGTAGTGGAGATATCCAGCCGTTTACTACACCAATCATTGAACCTGGCGTGAATACATGTACCCCCACGCAGACCTATGCAGAGCCTCAGGTTTTCCAGTATAGCGATATCCCTCTTCAAATTTTCTGGAGTCGGATTTGAGGCTTGGGTGCTTTCGCTAACTAGTATAAAGGGGCACGGTTGGGAGTCTTCTAAGGAAGATTTTGTAGTGGGTAAATTCTTCTGAAATTATCAAAACTTCGACTTGTCCAATCATGAGTGCTCAAGATCTTGCTCGTTCTCTTGTTGCTGCTGGTTCAGCAAAGGTTCCAGATAATGAGGGTGAAGGTATCTACATCCTTAGTGTCAGGGATGATTGCCTTATTGAGAAACACTGGGTGGGTGACACTGTCCAGAACGAGAGTGTGATTGCTTCGAATGTCAAGGATAATACCGCGGCTTCGTATCTGCTTGGCATCGAGACAGGCTTTGTAAGTTAAGCGATGTCCCCACAAGAAATTATTGGTACAGATACTAATGCGACACCCATCGTTTACCAACAGCGTCTTGTTGTTTTCATTGATGAAGACCATGCTATACAATGCTGTGCATATAACGACGACATTGAGGAGTGGGAAGAAACGCCCCTCGGAAATAAGTGGAACGTCAGAACGATCCCTGGTAGTAAACTGAGCGCAACTATTGGCCCAGATGGCGAGATCGTGATCTCTTATCAGGATGTGAATGGTCGCCTTGCCGGCATAATGAGCGCGGGTGAAGATGAATGGAAAGCGTTTGGCCCCCTCGCTGGAGATCCCATTCTGGGGACACCACAGTGTCTTGAAGTCGTTGATGACACGTTGTACCTCTTCTATGTTGAGAAGGATGCTGGAATCGGTTACCTGATCCTTGACCCAACCACAGGAGAATGGCAAGGTGAGATCTCAATTCTCTAAATTTGGGTTTTCTATGGTTACCTAGGAATTGTTGCTGACTCAAAGGGCCCGCCTCACAACAATCAGCTCACATACTACACAACACTAAGTTCGATACTATCGTTGACAACTTCAGTGTTGCTAAGGATCTCGATACAGGGAATTTTCAGAGCTACTTCCTAACTGGGGGGTCCCTATGGAATGTAGATGGAGAAAAAGAGAAGACTTTTCTGGGGAATGTGGAGACTAATGGAAGATTGGTCCCTTCGGATAAGGCCCAGGCTGGGTTCAAAGTCAGGTGGAGAGGAGCTCGTAAAGTTAAAGTATCGAAGAGGAAGATCACAATATGGTACTGATACCGTGGGCGAAGAGATCGAAGTTTAAAGCCATAGTAGGTAGTGATGTGGGTTTAGTACTATCAGCACATTTAGGCGATGAAGAACGATGTATGGTATTGAGTGTAGCATAGTTCATGGTCTCTAACGAGAGAAATTCAAAGTTACATACTTCACAAACGCTATATGCTTTCTACACTCCACAGGCGTGCATGGAATCATGCAAGTCAATGCTCCGTGCTTTGAGTAGAACCAATTGAGATATTATCGAAGAGCTACACGTCACAAACGCAGCTTCGGGTATAATTAGGCCCTCCTTTCTACATAGAACTTATGCTCTGCCACAATTAATATATTTTCGTCTTCGCTCCCGCATCTATGAAGTACCTAGTGCATCTTTTATCCACGGTTCAAAATTGTTGATATACGTCTTACACACAATATTGAATAAAGCCTAGAAGGGGTCGGCAACAATGGGTAATCGAATAGAAGACACTGATAACTTCGATATAACAGGGTTCCAAAATCGCAATGGATTTTATCATACCACTCAGAGGAACGAGGATTCGTTTATAGCAGAGAGGTTCGGAATAGATCTTACCACACCCGCACGCCGGTGGGAGGACTGGATAGTGAAATTAACATTTGACAAGCTGGAAAGTAAGTAGAACTATTTGTACCGTTTATGATGGGATAAAAACTGACATACGGCCTTGGCATACACTCGCAAAAGAAGAAAACCATGGAAATGGCTTCTATGTTAACGTTCCTAATCCCAACTATGATGTTATTCTAACGGCTGGACACAACCTCGTCGATAAGCCTGAGCATTATTGCTCTAATATTAAAATCGTCCACGACCCTCACACTAAAGAAGATATTGCGGTAACGCCTGAAATGATTCGGGTCTGTGAGAATTATTTCAAGGCACCCAGTGAACTAAACGCCATATTTGATTATGGGGTCATCCTCCTGAAAAGGGGCAAGCAGGATCGTCATCGTGGATTTGGGTTCAACTTTATGTTGGGGCTTGCACCTCTTCTAGGAGAAAGCAATTCTTCTAAAGAGGAGCAGAAGGATATACTCCAGGACAGTTTGGTATATGTGTGCGGATACACGCCGGAAGATTCACCTGTTGATCATCCGAGGAGGTCGGATGGTAAATGTATTCGGGCCAAATCAAACCAGTTACAATACACAGCCGATACTATGAAAGGTATGAGCGGCGGCCCTGTATGGATAGGTTTTCGCGGAGTTGAGACAGTGGTAGCGATCCAGTGAGTTCATTACCCCCTACCTTTATTATTATGTTTTTTTGTATGATTCATACTATGGAATTGGAGTGATCCTAATTCGTCTCTCAAGTAACTATGGTGCGGAAAAGAAGGGTCAAGGAAACAGGGGATCGAGACTAAATCTTAGCGTTTGGCGTACCATTTTCAAATGGATTGACGTTGGTTGGTATGGCAAGTCGCTTCACTACCGGGGCACCCGATTCTACACAATGCACCTTCACATGCCATGGAAACCTGACCTAAGCTGCGCCGCTTCCAATGAGGGCCGAGTTCGTGTAGGCAAACCTGGCCAAATAGAAACAATTTTCGATGTTATACCGGTATCGACCAGGCCAGAAGCTAAAGAATTAAATGCTGGCTACGGGTTTTCTCTGCAACCTACTAGATCTGATAATGAGTCAAAGAAGAAGGATGCTTCATCGTCTCCAATCTGGGTGAGATGGGATCCAATGAGGGGCAGGATTTCTCTCACAAAGCGCTTCGACTCTCGGTGCGAGGTTAAGATCCCAACGTTGATTGTTCAACCGGGAAAACCGTTTTCGATACAAGCCCAGTACGAGGACAGCTGGAAACAAGTGCGCATGAAGATGGAATACCTTGATGAGGGTGATTTGGAGTTGTTAGATGAAGATCCAAAAAGTTACGAGGACACATCGGAGATTTTTTTCGTCCCACTTACCAAGGAAAAGGTGAACGCCCCTCCATCCTTTTTCCTAGAAATGATCTGTATTAACATATTCCAACAGCCATTCGAATTCAAGTAGCGAACATCCATAGAATACAATTGATATACGATCTGTTATTTGTCCTGATGAGCCATCAATTGATTTGTGAGAATTAAAAGTTGTTATAAAGATTCTCCGCGACCTTGTAAAGCAAATTGAATCGCTTCTGTACTGCTTGGGAGTACGACAGGGAAACCCCTGCTTCTTATCTCCCGCCCGCTGTAAGACCTTCTAAAACAGGACGAAAAGCTCTGCAATTGGGCATATAATTGGTGGTGAATTTGTGGCTAACCGCGCTATAATTTCGGCGAGACGAAAATAGTTAGTCTGTATCACACAGTGAGTTTCGTTTGTGCGGCGCGGTACTTCAATGATAAGTCTGCCGGATCTTCGCTCATCAATTAAACATCAGAATCTCATCGCCACAGCTAAGTACTGTTTAACAGCTTGGAAAATGTCTACCACGAAGCCTTTCAACCCGTTTCACTCAAAGCGACTCATATACCGCGCTGTTGAAGATTCATTCGAGGATGAGGCATTCGTAAACCTCATTCAGCGGGACGCAGAAGCGCAATCGGGTTCTAGCTACGGACTCTTGCGACCCGAGAGTATGAAGATGAGCAAGGAATTCAAGAAACACGTAGCTGAAAACTGCCTTCTCGGTGCTATCGTCTGTCTACCCTCCGCAGGAAGTCCGCCTTCTAGTGGGTCTCCCGGGGACCGAGTCGGTATTGTATGCCTCAAGTCAACTCCACCAAATCAGGCGCACCATAGATGGTCGGATATCAGCATCGATATTGCGAAGGGTTACCGTGGAAAGGGATACGGTAGCGAAGCGATCATGTGGGCGCTGTGGTACGGTTTCCAGATGGCGGGGTTGCACCGTGTGTCGATCGGGGCCTTTTCGTTCAATGATGGTGCTGTGAAGCTGTACAAGGAACTCGGATTCACGGAAGAAGGGAGACAACGCGATTTCATGTGGTTCGATGGCGGCTGGCACGACCATATTCTTTTCAGTATGTTAGAGGATGAATGGCGAGATATACAAAAGAAAGCTGGAAAGTTGGCATGAAGACTGAGACTGAGACTACATTTTGGGACCTCTTTCTAGCTTATTGATTGAAGCGGGGGCGGGGTCGCAAATCAGAGCGGGTAGATCTTTTAACAAACCTTTCTAGGAATAACGATCTTTAAACATTAATAACTTTACCAATTGACGTCTTTCGGGCTCACTATTTCGGTGATATATAAATATAAAGCCTTGAATTTGTAATTAATTGTTGAAAAATCATAATGACTCTGTTACCTGTTGAGACTCTTTGAGCTAAAGCCAAGGACGACTGTTGGAGCATGAAACTTGTAAAAAAAACTTCGACCCTTTGCCACCTTGCCCACTAAATATTACCAATATCCTTCCTTTTTGGAGACGATGAAGCAACTGCTGCAAACGAGGGGTGCGTGGTCCCATAACAGATGCTTTCCATGCGATTGCCGGTCAGATTTCTGTTCGAAGAGCATAGAGGGGGATAGTTCTCCGTAGAGAGATCATGGTTCAATTCGACTGCCATCTCTACCCGTTGTGCCTTCTGATGCTTCTCAATGCCATCCTCCGGTATACGAGAGACGAAAAATCTCACCCCATCTTTTTCAAACTCGTCGAAAAAATTGACTGATCTTCTCAATCTCTGGACCCTCCTTTTCCGAGAGAGATACATTTTCAAAGGCAGACGACATTGTGTAAATACTTGAGCCTCAAGATATGTCCCTTCATAGCGGACCACGTAAATGGAGAAGTCCCCAAAGTCGGAGTGTTGTGTTATTATTTCGTATGTGCGTTGTTGGCCTTCAGGGTTAGGGACTTCAAGGTTCTGGCATAGGATGTCCATGGTACTCGGGGGCGTAATTTGCGGACGGGCGGGCATATCTACCGACTGTCTCATGGGGTAGTTTGTGATTACCAGAGAGATGAAGGCACTAGCTTACTCATAACTTGGAATAAGAAAATATGTGTATTAAACTTGTTTGAAAGAAGAGGTTACAACTAGGAGGGGCTTGGTATTTGACTTCCCACCCTAATCAACTGCCTTTATATAGAAATGGGTCTTCTATAAAGGCGTAAAAGACTAACTAAGTAGGCACCCCATGGTTGACTGCCCCTATCTTGCATTATAGACAAGGCAACCTCTATACTAATCTATTAACGTAGAAGTATACCTTGGTAATTGCCCTTTTTGTTGAAGCTCAAGTTATTTTTAGGGACATATGATATAATTAGGTATATAATTTTCCGCTATGGTTAAACCAAGTTCGCAAAATATTACGCAGCTCTTGCACAGTATATATCTCGACGTAAAAAGGAGAAGCACTGTATCAATTTCATCCATGGATGCTAAATATTAAGCCTTACAGGCTCCGGGTCAAATGCTACGCACTCTAGTAAGCCTATCTCCACACTGTCTTCTTGCTACTCCGCATACGTCGGCCTACCCTTCGCATAGTTTTGCCATTCTAAGGAATATTTACCTGGATATGCAATACACCATTTACTTGACGACCCTACAATACAAGCACTGTTAATAATACATGTCTACCTACCTGGGTAAGTATCTAGCGTGATATGAGTTTGAGGCCTAGAATCGGCCTTGCATGGGGCCTCAATGTTTACGGCCTCCTGTGCCTTACATGTTAGGCGTCACATTACTTTGAATGCTTGGGCTTTGCGGAGCGTTCATTGGGTGTATATTTTGTTAGTGACGTAGCCTGTGTAGGTAGGTTGGTCGTCGCTGGAAAAATGATCCGATCAGACTAAGGCGAGAGGTCTATACATCGGCAACACCGCCACACTCCGGTCGGCATAGAGCGCTGTACTTCACAGATTTTTCCCGTTCCGTCCTAGTTACCACTACATCGCCTCCGAATGACGATGTTCACCTTCCATACTAAGATTCGCTACACTTTTGATGCTTTTCTATTCTTTTTTTTTTTACGCAAGGTTGACAGTAAGGCCCAATATGACATATGAATTCGAAATGTTTGAGCATGCTAGCCGCTCGTCGAATAATGCACTCTCTATTCCTGAATTACAATGTCCAGCTGCAGGATCATGGTACCCTCAACTCGAAAAAAATCGAGTGCCTCACGTTTTGCGCTGTCGATTATGAAGCAACAGGCCTCAGTGCCTCCGTTACTTGATGTACGGACGTGACCTCCCACTGAGATTTCTCTTCCCTTCTCTCCTTCTTTTCACGAATCTACCACTAGCTCTTCTGTTACTTTTCTGTCACTGCTCAATCTATCTTCATATTATAAGTTTCAGTCCTGAATTTTACCAACTTAATTTTCAGTTATCCTGATTTCGATACTGTTATCTCGTGGTTCTACTTCGCTCAGTTCTTGTTGTCTGACGAAGCTGTCCTCACGTCCGTAAGGTTGCTGCCATTTATTAATGGACTTTGTTGTGAGTTATTGTCGTCTTTACTACCCTGCCGTGGGGTTGGCAGCTAAGTCTAATGACTTTGGTGTAGGTTCCGACAAATAAGTGGTGCATTACAGCGCATTTAAGGTTATCTACAATACCCACGACCCGGTCCGTGAAGAAACGACGCTAGCATGGTTCTTAGCGGGTCGAGTTCCCGTAGGGAATCGATTCGATCCAACTTTGACATTGAACCATGGCTATTAGGGCACCTAAATGCCAATTTGCCATTGAATGAATATAATGACCCGGCATATAATGATACGAGCCCCTTGACTTCGAGCGGGTTTTCGTCAGTGGGTCCGATCTACTCTGCAGCCAGCCAGGGCTTTATCTCGCATCCCGGGCCACAGGCGATCTCCCCTACTACCAATCTCGTGGGGCAGAGTTTTATTTCGTCCACCGCCAATTACGGGCAATTCGGTCACCAGACCCAGTCTATCGGGTTCAACCCCCACAGCGGGGTTAGCGATCTGAATGATGCAGCCCCGGCAGTTCCCGCACTATTTCTGTCTCCAGGCCTACCTCCCCCAAAGCAGAAACGGCGCTATATATGCGACATTTGTCAAGCGCCGTTTGGCAAGAACAACGACTTGGAACGGCACAAGCGTACTGTGCACCGGACTGAGGCCGAGCCAGTATATCGTTGTCGGTGTGATCACGAATCTCCCCGCAAAGACAATTATCTTCGGCACGTTGTTCGTTGTGCTAGGCCGCCTTATCATCTTTACTATAGCTGCAAGTGCGGCATCTTGTCCGAGGACAAGGGTTTTCACGTGAGCCATGTGACGACTTGCCAATACCGCTTCGGTTTCCCCGGACGCCCTCCTATGGCTCTCTAGAGGGGTGCTTGGATGGGAAGTCTATTGAAGAAGTCTGTGATCTTGCGGTTTTGCTTTATGAAGCTGCAGATTTAGGAGGGTTGGGTAGAGAGATGGGGGATGTGGTTACTGGATAGGTAAAGGCTTTTAGTGGGGGCTAGGGGCGTGGGGTACAGCTGCCCCCCCTTTTTTCTTTTTGCTCCCCTAAAAACTTTGGAAGACTGTGGAAAATTGTTTAAAAAATCGCTCACTCCTTATTCTGTTTCTTACTTTGTCTCTTACTCTGTCTCTTACTCTGTCTCCTACTCTGTCTCTCGTTCTATTCCCATTCTGTTTCCTATTTTGCTCTGCTTCCCGTTCTTTGATTTTCGAGGAGAGAAAAATGAGAAAGAAGGCGCTATCGACACATGCCTAGGCAGCTACCTAGTTTATCCTTTCGCTAAATTACGCTCATTAGATACCTATCTCGTATATTTTTCTGACTCCACAATTGTCAATGTACGCTGCGCCGATTGTAGTAGTAAAGATGACTAGATTCAGTGGGCACACAAACGAAATGCTAGGTACCTAGGCACGTTGGTGCGACAGGTTATCAACCAAAATACTGCCTACACATCCGTCCATCCTCGCTTATATCGTAATCCTCACTGCCAACACCCACTGTAGCATATAAAAGACCCTTAGGATCATATTCCTTCTTAATCCGCAATAATTCTGGGTAATTGGTCCCGAAAAACGTCTCCTGCCAATCCCTCTGCTGGAAATCGGCTTCGTTCATGTAAGCCCCCGCACCTGGAGTAGCCGCTTCGATTACGGGCTGTACATTGTTAGTCATATTGAGCTGCGTCTCAACGTTTTCTTCGAACGGGACCTGGAAACTCCACGGTAAAGTTAGGGATGCGTGGACAATTGAGTCGCGCCATTGGGGTAGTACTGCGTTGACTTTGCCCTGCCCAAATTGAGAGACGTTGAGGCCTACGCCGATGTACGTTACCCCCATCTCGGCAATCTTACGCGCAGTCGATGAAAAATTGGGGAGTACTGAGCGAGGGATCAAACGTCCCCCGAAGAGTTGGGTGCCGACTTGGATATTGCCGTTCGGGAAGGGACCCCAGTAATTATCGTAATGATCGTAGTAGCTTGGAAACTCCGTAAGATTAGGCTTCAGGGAGACCCCTATATCTGAGAGGGATTGAGTGAGGGGCTCAAGAATCTGTTCGACTTCTTCTAGTGATTTATTGTAGGCCGTCAAAGCCGGAACTTGAAGAAATGTGTTGGTGAAGTAGTAGATAACCATTATACCGGAGTCGACGATCCCAGGCAAAGCGGCGTGGAAAGCGTCTATCACATCGAAGATCTGATTTGGGTCCTCGTCTGAACCGCTAATCTGGAACGATGCGCCGCTCACCATGGCGTCCGGGTGCGCTTGGACGGTCATCGAGATAACGACGCCGTAATTGCCCCCGCCACCCCCACTAAGCGCCCAGTAAAGGTCCTGGTTTTCTGTTCGCGACGCTGTCAGTAACTCGCCAGCAGGTGTAACAACCTCAAACGACAGCGTGTTATCGGCCGCTAAGCCAAAGTTAGAGCTCAGCGCTGAATGACCGCCGCCTTGGGTGTACCCCCCTGCGATTCCAACCGTAGGGCATTCGCCTGTTAGCACAACCAACCCCGCCGAATGCGCTGCAGCCAGGGCTTCGTATCCCAATATTCCAGCTCCAACTTTTAAAGCCTTTCCATTATAAAAAGAATCATTCCAGTCCAGAACCTCGGTACTTTTTAAGTGGTGAAGCCAGACCGAAAGTGCGCCGGCTCCCGTAGATCTACCCAAGTAATCGTGACCGGTATTGCGAATGACAAACCTCACGTTCTTCTCATCGGCAAATTTGAGTGCGGCAATAACATCATCTGAGTTAGATACGTTGACTGCGTAATTGACATAGTTGCCGAGAGTGCATGGCTTGCTTTGTGGTTGCCAGGGATCACAACTCTGGTTGGCGAATATAGGTGCCATCACAGAAGACGACGATTGTAGACTAAATAAAGATAAATATAAAATCCTAGAAGAAGTTCGGACTTGAGACAGGTGTGGGGGATTTCTTACTGGATGCTAGGATAGAGCCATTGATCCTGTAAAGAAGCGCAAAGCTCTTCATCGTATGTGGGATCGTGACACGGCGACCCTAGAGGGATGGTAGCGATCAATCGGCCGCCGACCGTGTTATTTAGCGTAGTCCATTCATCTTCAGAAGGCCAGTTGGCGTCGCCAGGCAGGTATTTGCATGTAAGCTGCGATTTTCATCAGTCCGAGTTGCCTAACTCCGCTGTTATACACGCCTAACTCACACTATCCGCCCCTGCTACAGCGCCGCGAATTAGGGCAAAAATAAGAGGTTTCATACTGTAAACCATCCTCAATAACACCCCTCAACATAAAGAAGAGAATTGATAAAACTGGGCGCCCGGGGGGTCTCTTTTTCGTATATCTCTACCTGCAGCATCGCGCATCTTGAAAATTGTAAGACTGCCATACCGCGTTTATTAATACTGCTCCCAAGATCAAGAAAGAGTGGGCGATAACTAAGCTCCCCCTGTCATACCAATGGAAATAGGTGCTAGCTGCACCCTGTTCTCACCGCCTATTATGAGGTTAGTGAGATCCTTCAGCGCAGTACTATCCCAGAAATGGCGTCGCGCGGGGCAAAAACAAGTCATCTACGGCAATCGGGTTCCCAGCTTCTCGGAACTCGTACTGAACGTGGCGAAATCTCCATAGCGCTACAGCAAAGCGAAGTAAATGATACTACCCTACCATCAGGGGCAGTGTTCGGAGGACGGGTAAAGACTCAGGTACGATCTCAGGGCATTGGTTCCTGCCTGCCTGCCGACTTATGCGGAGGCCCCACTTTCTTCTGTGGTCTAAAAACTCTCGGGAGGCCATACACTATTTTATCTCTCACGAAGTAGAATCATAAATTCTCATTTCCTGACCTTGCCTCGCGCATCGTCTATGGGAAATCACTCTGTGTAGCTTATCAAGGTAGGGATCAAAGGTATAAGGGGACGGAGGACACCAAATTACGGCTAGCTACAGGTTAATTATCACCGTTTAGGCGATATAACTCCTTAAATCTCGTGTCCCCCTCTATGAGCGTTGCCGGAGCTTCGTACTCGAGTAATTCCCCGGAATCAAGAAGAGCGACCACGTCGTAACTGCGCAAGACGTGACTTAGTCGGTGCATGATAGCTACGACAGTGCAGTCTTTGAATTCAGAATCAATGATCTCTTGCATGACGGATTCTGTCTCAGCGTCAACACTATATTAAGTTGCAATTAGCATTCTACATATTCGTATCGTTGAAGAAAAGGGGGTAAGGTGGAGATTGACGATTAAGCACTTACCTGCTCATAGCTTCATCAAGCACTAAGATTCCGCCCTTGCTACCCCTCTTCCACTGCCGCACCATGGCCCTGGCAAGACATAGCAGCTGTCTCTGGCCAGCCGACCAAGATGTTGGATCTAGCATGACATCCAGACCATCTTGCGTGCTGACGGAGTCCCAAAGCCCCACTCTCTGCAATGCGCGGCGGATCATCTCATCAATATCTTGCTCTTTATTGCTGGTATTCGTAAGGGTACTAGCACTGTTGGAAACTGAAGTAGAACTAGAAGGAAAGGGGTCCATGTTGAAGCGTAAAGTTCCTGGGACGAAGAACGGGTCCTGAGGAATGACGTTAATACACGCGCGAAGGTCGGCACGGTTTATGGTAGCGATATCGACGCCGTCGATTTGAATTTGGCCCTGAAATGATGGCTCATCAAGCATCCGTAGCAGTGCAAGAAGCAGAGATGTTTTGCCGCTCCCGGTGCGTCCGCAGATGGCTACATGTTGGCCGGGCTGAATAGATAGGGAGATGTTCTTCAGTGCTGGTTCTACGCTGGGCCTATTGTGATTTCATTAGTTTCTGAGGGCATAGAAAGAAATAGGTGGAGGCATTGAAAATGTTTAAATATCGACTTACCCATATGAGGCAGTAACATCGACAAACTGCACCGCGCCACTGCCCGGCCAATTCGGTGGTAACCGAGAGTCTGTCGCAACTCCAGCGTCTTGTTTCTCTTCCTCTTCCACTTCGGTATCTGCTACGAACCGCTTAACGCGAGCGACAGCTCCAACACTCGACTCAAGCTTCGTCCAATTCTGTATTAGACGCGCGAGCGTCTCGCTGAAGCGCACCACTATCAATAAACTCACACCGACGCTACCCGCAGAAAAGCGGTCGTGCCATGTTACAACAACGGCCACTAACACCACAGCTAGCGCAGCTACCAGCACGTCCAACACAAACGCAAGCCAGTGCTGGATACAGCTCTGAAGGTAGACGGGTCGTTGGGAATCATCAACTAATTCATAATTACGATGGCGATAGTGTGACTGCCAGCCGAATGCACGGATTGTCGTGCTGCCTTCGGCAGTGTCCGTCGTTTCGCCGAAATGCGTGTAGAGTGGGGCGCGGGCCTCAATCCCGAGGAGACGCACTTGTCGCGACGTCTGTAGGTAGAACCGTTGTAGAAAATAAATAGCCAGAGCTAGGAAGGGGATTGTGATGCCAAGGTATTTCGAGAAGATCGCGAGGATTACAACTTTTATTACGATGGATACAGCGGCTGTTATGCGTAAGAGGGTCTGAGTTAGTGGGTCTCCAAATCGATTTCGGGACCTGCAGGTGCTAATACTTACTCGACGTGTAGTTGACCATTACCAAAGGTAACTCCATGTCCACGAGCTCCATGTCTTGGCTAAATCTATTAAGGACGAATTAATTACCTATTATCCCAATTATGGCAATGGTGTCGCATGGACTTTAGCGGAGAGTCACTTACCGATTAAGAAGTTCACCACTATCCGTAGAAGCAAGGATGCGGAATGGCGCGCTACTTGCGATTAGTAACATATCGTTATGTGGCAACAGTAATTGGGTAATGTGCTTACCTCACTACGGCTTTGAGAAGATCGGCATGAAGGTTGGCTGCCGTGTTTGATACTATAGATATTATCGCGAACCTGTCACCACCATAGTTAGCTAATATCCTACGACTCAGATAATATGCCTGTAACTCACCAAGCTGCTATGCAAGCACCGATAACTCCAAGAACTCCAAGCATGGCATATATTCCCATATACAATCCCACGTCCTTGTTAGGTTCAATTGCATTGGCCTCGGACCACCAATTTACCACGACAGCTACGACTGGAATTAGATTTGCGTCCCAGCTCCAATAATGTGATGGAACTTACTAGAAAACTCCGTGCAGAACATCCAGAGAGTCACAAACCCTGCGTATAGGCCGACTGCAAGATAACCCGCATTAGTAATGTAGTACTTGTAGACAGCGAAATCCCCATGCTTGCGTCGAAGGTCCGTAAGCGATTTATCCGTCTCTTCGGCCATTTGGGTTGATAACCGAGACGTTTCACGGGTTAACTCGGGGTTGTTGGCTTTGGAGGTACCCTCGGCATGCTCAGTATCGGACTCGGACTGCACAGAAATTCTAAGTTTACTGACGTAGCCGTCGCCTTCTAGGAGTTCTGCGGGACTTCCGGTTTCTATGATACTGCCATCCTTGAAGACAATCATAGAATCTGCGAGGGCCATGATGTTTTCTATAATCATTTAGTGGAACGCGACTAGTATTCCCATAAGTCGATAAGACTTACTGTTATGTGTGGCTAGAACCACAGTTGTTTGAGATTTTCTTAAAAGGCCGTCGCGACCTAGTAGACGCGATGCCACTAGATTCGCAGTATTGGAATCCATACCACTGAATACATCATCAAGGATGGTAATTTTATGTCTAGAGTAAACAGCGCGAGCCAAGGCCTAAGAAATACGCAGAATTCATTTAGCGTATTACTCATCTCGAAAAGTGTCGAGACAATTTAGGGAATCGACTTACAATGCGCTGTTTCTGGCCGCCGCTCAAGTTCTGGCCCGTACTTCCCACGCTAGTTTGATCGCGTCGAGGTAGTTGTCGTAAGTCGGGGTCAAGGCCGCAAGCGTACGTGACACTGTCATACCACGTCTTCTCATAAGCCGATATGCCAATTATGTTCTGACGTACAGTCTTGTTCTCGAGCCAGGGCGCCTGCGCGCAGTATGCCATTGCTCCGCGAATCCCACCCTTTTCTTGAGGCTTATCTCCAGACGCGGAAGCTATAGTAATCATTTCGCCGACCAGGCTGTTTAAGAAAGCTGACTTTCCGCTTCCGACAGGCCCTACAATCGCCGTGACCTCCCCCACTTGAATATCCACGGTGAGGTCTTTTAGTACGACTGGCTTGTCTTTGGCCCATGCGAAGCTTTGACCCCTTAGGGAAATGAGGGGTTTCTCTACTATGTGGGCGTCCTTTTCGCTACTCCCTAGCGACGTTATATGTTGAAGAGTACTATTTGATTGGCTATTAACTGAGTCATGGTCATCAGTATCAGGATTTACCCCGTTGTAGCTGCAGTATTCCTGAATACGCTCGAAGCTTCCAATGCATTGAAAAACTTGTGGAAGCGCTTGAATGAAGATCACCACTGGTGTCGTCAATAGACTTATCAGGGTGATTGAGGTGAAGGCCTGTGCGGCTAAAAGAGACTCGTTCTTCCAGAAAAGTGCTATTATGACGTATACCGCAAAGGTCACTACAGGCGCAAGATTGATAGGAGTAAGGGCTGGAAATATATATTAGCAGTAATATTATCAGGTAACAGGGGTTAGAGTCAACGAACAGAGTAGCAGTGTCCAAACCAGGAGCTTTCGGAAAGCCTTAGATGTATTTACTTCATCCATACGCAATTTCTGGATGGTCGACGACATGATAGATGAGAGTCCAAGCATCTTAACGGCTTTCATATTGCTGAGAAAGTTGGACGTGACCTTAAGTCTCTCTTGGACTTTTTCGACCCACTGTACTTGGGCAGTCCTAGCTCCTATAGACACCTTGGACGTAGCTGCGATAAATACTGGACGGCGATATTATGATTTAGTGACGCTACTTGCAAATTTGTTGTATGAAGTGACTGCTTACCGATGATGAGGACTATAGGAGCAAGGCAAGCCACAGACATTTGCAGACCAAGAAGCCAACTAGCGATAGCAATGTCGACCAAGGAACCCCAAGTCTCGTGGAATAACTGCATCCCATTTACTATCCTTTCCACATCCGTGCTCATGAGGGCCATCGCAGTGATCTCCCCCTTGTCAGCTGCTCGTCTATGTAGCGTTTTGTCATAAATGAGCGCAATTAGGCCACCCCGCATCCTAGTGATGAACCGGAAGTTTTGGTATTGGTATATCGAAGTGGACACCTACTTCAAACTGATTAGAATATTCTTTACTGGGAAGGGAATGGCGAGGTGCTTAGAGACTGTCGTTGCTAACTTACCGCTACACCTAGGTAAACAAGAGCCCAAGCACCAATCAGACCTTTTCCGTAGTTAGAGTCAGGATTTTCTTGGCCGACAAATGTCACGGTGGTGTTAACTAAAAAGGGCTGCGCAAATGTGAATGCCGTTAGGAAGAGCCGAGGGATTACAGCAGACAAGAGTGAGAACAGATATCCTTGGAAGCATGCACGAAGAAGACTGTGTTTAGCTTGGGGGTTATCTAGCAGTAGGGACATCAGTAAATGACCACATCTTCAAAGCAGCCAAAAGATTGAAGCGGATATGACATACGTCGAGTCCATGTTGTCGCGAGTGTCTTCCCCAGTTGCTGGCTTTTAAGCCCAGTATCGAGAGGTGGGAGGTCATTGAGGGCAATGATCCTAGTATAGCCCGCGCGGAACGTAGCAGCGAGCCAAGTGAAGCCAGTTCGAGTCCAGATTCCGCTCTTCTGCTCAGGAGCCAGGACTCTGCCCTTGACAGTAGAATCCTGGTCGTCGGTTCCTTTGCCATAGCTTCGAGGTTGATTTGGATTCGAAGCTATCGCAATATCTATTTTCTTCTCAACGGACTCTAGTATTAAAGCTACGCTAGTCAGGGCAAATACAAGGGTAGCTAATGCAGGAACGGGCCGGTCTCCATTGGTGCTACTGTGGGGTAGCAATAACCAGAACGTACGGGTCCGCGGGATACCAAGTACCACCAGCACGGAAAGGTAAAGGCCTAGTAACGTAGAGGGTCGCAGTGCACGAGTATGATCTGCGAAAGACAGAATTAGGGCCGCGACGGTGGCTATAGCACTAAGAATATCGGCAGCAAGCGAAGCGTTCGTAGCAAATGCGGGGTGCTGGAACCGAAGGGCTAGGAACGCTAGCTGAGCCGCTAGCAGGGCAGTGAGTGCAGTGAGTTTGGCCCCTAAAAGTTTTGAGCGTAGAGGAAAGGAGATAGGAGAGCTAGTGGGTGAATTCCGCCGGAGACGGGGTAGAAGCAGCGCCGCCACACGACCAGGGAGGAGGGCTAGGAAGATAGCGACCGGTAAACAGGCAAAGAAAATATCTTCGAATTGGAGGGTGAAATCAAAAGAGCGACAGTTCGGGTCGACGCGAGGTCCGAACATTCGGTCGCTCCCGGGCGAGCAACCATCACTCGTTGTCGCCATTACCTAATGCTCACACCCATGAACGTTTGTATGTGAAAGAGTTGAAAACAATAGTGAGAAAATGTTGTTAAAGACTAAAAGTGCAGTGGTAGGTTAAATCAGGAGCGTTACTTCCAAGGTTATTACGGCACCTGGCAGCTGGCTGAGCAAACGTGTCGCCAGTGGTGCCTGCCCTGAGTGTGTTTCCCAAGGATGGTATTACCAACCGGCAGTTGCAAGGTACTCGTGCCGGCTACAATCACTTTCGCCCTGGCACCCTAAGGGGTGCCGCGCTATGACTAGCGAAATGGGCAAGAGATGCAAATCTATCCGAAGATTATCCTATACCTCATAAATGAATAGAATCTGGATTATTAATGTACTTTTTAATCGCATTATGAGGCTTATATTTATCAACTACCTCTTAAATAAATAGTATATGTATTTAAAGATATTTTGCATTAAAGACAGAGTACTTATGTCTTATATGCAAAGTTCACTCTATCGGAAGTACCTCGGGTAGATTTGCGTCTCTTGCCCATTTCGCTAGTCATAGCGCGGCACCCCTTAGGGTGCCAGGGCGAAAGTGATTGTAGCCGGCACGAGTACAAGGTGTCAGATCGAGGGGTCGCATGTTACACTGATCAGGTAAATATCTCAGGTACGTAATCTGTGTAACACTGAAGGCTCCTATGATCTTCGGATCTGCAAATGCTGACATAGCAGCTGCATTGGCCTTGCATTTCACTGCCGAGCGCCTACGCTAGCCAGGATTAGCCTAGCGTAACCGCCCGTAAAAAACCGGGGTATTGAGTTCCACAATATGCAAAAGCACTCCTTGGATCTCACCGTCTTCAATAAATCCCCTCTCGGAACATTACATATACATATTCTTACTCTTTAACCCAATAGTACGCGCATTCCCAGGTGTTGCATCACCGTCATCCAATCGCAATTTCTTGCGTCTTGTTGCCTCAGCCTGCCACATTCCTGGGCGATCTCTAAGCTTGCTAACCATGATCCTGAGGGGCGGTGTCTCATGCAGGACGAGCTTCGATCCCGTGCAGCATCTATATACTTCCCCAGCTTACCGTCGCCTTCCCCGATGAGAAAGCAGCCAGCCACGCACAGGGGCCAAGAAACGTGCTCGATCAGCCGATTCGCCGCCAGACTCTCCAGTGATCTGATAAGCTCAGCCGTTGCAACCCCTATCTCAGCCAGCTGCGGGTTGGGACCTGATACTACGACGTGCAGGTAGACGACCCCGGCTCGCGCGAACGCGGCTGTCATCTCGGTCCTCGCCTTTTGATTCCATTCGTCGACGACATTTGAGTAGTCGGCGCTGTATTTCCTCGGGGTTGATTCAATCCCGACGACATCCGGCAAATTCTCAGCCCCCAACTTCGTTTCTTTTAGTCCTTCAATTATGTTATTCAGAGTCTGGGCAAGAGAACTGCCACGCGCCGCCAAGTCCATAACGCTTAGACGACCTTGGCTTTCAGCTTGCGTCTTCCATTGCTTCAGCTTGTGAATCTCGCAGAGCGCCTTGACCACCTCGTTCTGGCACCCGGATACCCCGCTCACGTCGATGGCGTCTGTGCCTAGAAGGTAGCCGTGGTCAATCCCCAGGAATGGGCCTTGGCCCGTTGATATAGTGGCGATCATGTCGAACCAGACTAGCTTCTCAAGCAACGCCTTCGCGGCGGCGCGATGAATTTGAGGTACAGCTCCCGAGAGCCTTCCAGTCTTCGACGGCGGCACATCTGCCCTAGAGACTGCTAAGTCAATGAGCGTCTGCATGTACGGTCTAGCTTGTACTAGGCAGCTTTCCCAATTCTTCGATCCACCGTAAAATACCTAAAACGAAAATTAGCATTCCCTTGTATAAAATATACGGGGGCTGCTTTATAAGGTTCTAATTATACCTCTAGGTGAATAATCTGTACAAGGGCCGTACACGCGGCAATCGCCTGTGATGTTCTCCGATCCTCGTCGAGGAGAGACATGGTAGCTGTCGATGAAGGCAACGTCTTTAGTGCAGCTATAGCTCGGCCCATGTGATGCTCGTAATCGCCGTTCGCGGACTCCGAATGTTCCGAGCCCGTCTCCTCGGAGAGATAGAGTACACGGCTGAGAATTATCGAGATCTCCATTACGGGCCTAGCTTGGAGCAGCATAAATTGCAGCCACTGCAAGTGATCCTGACTGAATGGGAACTGCATTGGAACTACCTTATTGGTGTAATATGAGACTAGAAGAGCGTTCTCTGCTGAAACCTCCCAAGTACCCGTATCAGACAGGGGAAAAGCTCCACTATAGCAGCTCGACGGCGTGGTATTGTCCGTGGCAGTGTTTATTGAGGCAATTGACCAAGGGATGCTCTCTCGCCTAGGTGCTGGGTGTATCTGTGAGGGCTTAGTAGTACTGATTTGGTTGGACCCTATGGAAGCTACTAAGGTATTAGAACTTTCATCGTCTCGTTGTTTATTCAGTGTGTCAAAGTTGAATGGATTTGTGGATTCCAGGCTAGTAGGTTCATGATCCAGGAAATTGAGAGACATCTCACAGTCGAGTGACAAGGTGGTAGGTGAAAAGAGCTCTAATGGTGACAGAGACAGGTCTGCTCCATCTAAACTAGAGGGCCCTTCATTTCGCCAAGATTTCGAAGGGGTTGTGAAATCGTTGTAAGATGATGTGTGTTCAGATTGAAATCCAGGGCTATTGCATGGCTCCGATGAGGAAGAAATGGCTGGATTCGAGAAACTCTGACGCTTCAGCTGTTCAGGTTGGTTTTGCGATGACGATGCAGGTTGAGAATTGAGAAGATAAGTGGGAGATGGCTGACTGCTACCGCAGCTA
The DNA here is from genome assembly GCA_022695765.1 of Annulohypoxylon moriforme. NCBI lineage: Eukaryota > Fungi > Ascomycota > Sordariomycetes > Xylariales > Hypoxylaceae > Annulohypoxylon > Annulohypoxylon moriforme. The sequence goes on from MU403157.1 coordinate 139,754, forward strand.
TCTCTCTCCGTCTCAGCATGGACCGAAGTAGCGGAGCAAATACTATCAGGTCGGAAACGTCTTTTCCTCGTCGCGCTCTGCGCAATAGCGCTTTTGACCTTATCCGCCGTTTCTCGTTCACGAGGTCCCCGGTCCATCCATGGCGGTCTCGGTCCGTAGCCGTGGCAGGCGATGCTAAGACCGACGCATGCCTGGCAGAATGGATGGGTCTCGTCGCATTTCTTACGTCTCAGGCGACATGTCCAGCATCCGTTCGTACTTCTTGTCCCTGATTTCTAAAATGGGGAAAATGAGATGTGAGTTTCGTTGTCAGACGTTGGTGAAGGTTTCTTCTCTATTGTGGACGTACTACAGCCATTGCCGTCTAATATCGTTTCGCGGGGCAAGGTCTTGCGGCATTCCCTCGCCCTCGCATATCAATCCCTTGAAAATATTGCTTTGTGTGACAGAATTTACTGTCATCGACGCCGGTAACAATGTCTCATTTCTGTCTAAAGAGGTTTCCTAAGGTTAGATATCATATCACTCATCTACGCATATGCGAGCTCCTCCCAACACCGCAAAATGAGCAACAAGACGGAATGAAAGTACATCATCTTCCGATCTACATCAGCATGCCGAGCCGTGGACTCCGCCTTAGACCAGGAACGGCTAGACCTCCATTATAAAGCATCGCTGAAAACATCTCCTAACGTCAAGTCTATAGTTGGAACATATCTAAGCATTGACGTTTCTGAAATATGACAGATTATACTGCCACTGATCCTGCACCTTGGCTGCATTATTCCATCCCTCGGATGATAGCACCTTGCGGGCACCGATGCGAATATACTGTAGCCAGTGTTAGTGCGGCTTGCATAGAGGGCATATATAAATGATCGGCATCGAGTCAGCAAAAACCATATTTCAACCGCTGATTCGATGAGCCAATGACGTTTCATGTTTGGTCAATGATGATCGGATGGAATCTCACTGCATATTTGGCATTAATATAAGGTGTACATGCTCTGCGGGTGTCAATGTGGCGTCAGTCCTAGCGGTTTCGTGCGCCTATTGTTCCACGAGAGGCGCGCGGCATCGATCCTTAAATACCTGCCAAGGTAGGCATCTGGCCAGCCGAGACCGGGCCAGCCACCATGTACGATGGCTCTATTCATATTTGACACCCCCAACCCTTTAGGCTCTTCAGGTAACGGTCGTGGAACCTTGACTAACAGTGACGAAAAATCACTCGTAAAACTGTCCCACCCTTGTAATCCTTCCCCAGATTTTTAGACTAACGTAAGCTTACTCCGTTCTATCCAGAATCACCTTATTCATTCAGTTTCTCGCGATCCGAGATAATATCATGAAAAATACGGATAGTCTCGAGGATGTCCCGCTTGTGGCTGGAGAAAAGGATGATATCCGGTCGAGAACGAGAAAAACCGAAGCTGGATGGCTGCGTTCAAGGAGGCCATCTACTCAAATATGTTTCTGGCTTCTTGTCCTGGAATTTGCCAACGTGTTGTTCTTCATAGGTGGTGCCATTACCCTATCGAGATTGAAACAATCACAACCTCATGAGCTGGATGACTGTAAGTACTTACCTCATTGCCGACTATCATGCATACATCACACCATTTCTCATGTATTTATCAGACCAACAATTATACAATTACAATAAAAGCTTAGCCTACATTGGTGACGATGGATATAGCCTTGAAGACTATCTGTCTGATAAGGTTTGGGATAAGATTTACTCAGGCAAGCCCCTTTTATCCTTATTCCGAGTGTTCCGATATCAAACAAGGAGAAACTAATTGTTTAGAGTATGGTTTTGTGTCCATAAGCGAGGAATGGGCCAGCAAGCATAATATCCCTATATCTGCACCGACCCCAGGGACTCCCGGGGAGATGGTCTATCAGGTAGATGTTTTTCATAACCTACATTGCTTGGTAAGTGCCTCTAACTCCCTTCTCATCCAACTTTAGCCACTAAGAAAGACAAATCATGTACTATTGTAGTCGAGAATCCGGGAACGTATTCTCTCCAACAAGACCGGTCCTAATGACCTTCATACCCTCCACTGCCTGAACTACCTACGCCAGGCAGTTACGTGCAATGTGGACTTGTTACTCCATGTAACGTATGACTACGAGGGATTTGACTTTGATCAACCTCATATCTGTAGGGACTTTGAAGCCGTGGAACGTTGGGTGGAAAAGAATGAATGGAAAGGTTTCTTAGAATGGAGCTTGGAGAACCAGGCAGGTCACCATGGTCATAAAAGTTAAGACTTAGACATGGGAGCCATTCTAAACGTCTTCAGGATACTGTATATAAGGGAGTTTTTAGTTCCAATTATATTAAAAAATCTCCTTGGTTGACAATAATAGGGGGTCTATTTTAGCAAGGCAAGGTGATTAACGTAAGTTTAACAATAAGTTAAACCACCCTTACGCGCCCATCCCTAGTGCGCCCCACACCAGTTTTTTAAAACTATCGTCAATAATACTATTATTTTAAAATGGCAATACTCAACAAAATTTATTCCTATTAATTTTTAACTTAAATAATAAAAATAATAATATAACTTCTTACTAAATTTAAATCTAAATTATTTACATAATTTTTATTAAACTTATAATTATTTAAATTTTTTTTAATTTCTTTTAATTTAATTTATAATTAATACTTTTCTTTTATTATTATTTTAATATTTATAAAAACTTTATTAAGATTTTAATATATTTTTTTACGCTTCATTAACCTTATTTTTTTAATTTTTAATTTTAAATATTTAACTTTAATTTTTATAATTACCACTTTAATTATTAAAATATTAAATACTTTAATTATTTTTTTAAATAATAACTTATTAATAAATTTATTAAATTTTAAATTTACTTTTATAAGTTATTTTTTTAAATCTTTTAACTTTTTAATATTAAAAAACATTTTTAAAATTATTTAAATTATTATTTCGTTAAAATTAAACTTTATAAATATTTTATTTTTTAAAGTAAATTAAATATATAATCCAACCTTTTTTAACATTTAAAAATTATTTAAAATTTTTACTTTTTTATAAGGAAAGATTTTAATAACTTATTAATTAATTAAAATATTCCTTTTAATAAAATATTATTTTTTAATTATTAAATAAATAATTAAGAATTTTTATTTATTAAAAATATTAATATAATAAATCATTTTAATTAAAAATAATTTAATATAATAATTTTATTTTAAAGTTAAATATACGTTTATATTAATTATTTAAAACATATAAAATATATATATTAAATAAAAAATAATTTATATTTTATTAATTAAATAAATATATAAAAATTTAAAAATATAATAATTAATATAATTATTAAATATAAATAACCGTTATTAATTAAAATTTTTAAATATAATAAATAATATAAAAATATTTATAAGTTATTTAAAGGTAATTTTATTATTAATTTAATTATTTTTAAACATAATAAAATATTAATTATTAAAACATTTATTATTATTATTAAAAAACTATTATTATTAAATAAATTTATTAGTAAAAATAAAAAATAAGTTAATAAATTAATTATTACCATTAAAACATTTAATTATTAATATTTAAATATAATTATTATTATTTTATATTATTAAAAACTTATAATAAATATCCTTTATTATTACCTCGTTATTTTTTATACTTTCCATAATACTTATTTTATTAACATTATATAAATAATAAAAAAATATAATAACTACATTTAAATATTTTAACTTATTAAAAAAAATATTAATATTTTTAATATTAACGCCGTTAACGCGTTAATAATTAACTATATAAACTTTAAATAATATTACTTTAAAATATTATTTTAAAAAATATAAATATTAATTTTTTTTTAATTTTATAATAAAGTTATCCTTAATAATTAACTTCGTAATAATAACTTAAAACTAATAAATTAATAAAATATAATTAATTTAATTTAATAAAATAACTTAATTAATTAATTATTTTTCTAAATATAAAAACACTTTTTAATAATCTTAAAAATATTATTCCTTAATTCGTACATTCATTATATAATAAATTAAATAATAATAATTAATAAAATAATTTAATAACGCTTTATAAAAAATACCTTTTTTTAAAATATTATTTATAATTTTAATATAACATAATTAAACATTTAAAATAAACATTTTAAAAAGCTAAAAATCAAAAGAATAAAACAATAATTTTCTTTTTTCATTTTATCCAATTTATAACAAATTCTTTATAATAGAAGATGTTTATTTTAACGCAAACGCGTTGAGATTTTACCAGTGGGGCGCACTAGGGATAGGCGCGTAAGGGTGGTTTGACTTAGCTTAAAAGCGGCTTAACAACAGTCTAACAATAGTCAGACAACAGTTCAACAGCGGCTCAGCAATGAGCAAACAACCACTAAGTAACAGCTAAATTAAGGCTAAATTTAAGCTTAACAATACCTAGAATCTACCTAAAAGTTTTATCATTCAAAAACCAATGACATTATTATGGGATACCTACCACGACCATGATAAAATGATTATCGCGGCTTTTTTGGAGGACGCTTCCAAGGTTTTGGAGCTTTTTAACGTTGTAGTTTGAAGTTAATGGGGCAAACCTGTAGCGTCTTGTGGCGCTAAATCCCCTCGATCTTACAGGGGTTTTAGCGACAAAGCACAACCCGATGTCCCTGGAGTAATAGTGGGGTGCAGAATATCTATCATAAAAACAGCGAAAACATTTTTCACGCTTTGTGCTCATCGTCATAGCAAGATATTCTCCTATAAATTGAAAATAATATATACCATATGTCATCATTCTTTTTCTGAGGGTTATTTTACATTGCGTGAATTTTCCTATCTGGAACGTAGGTGGTTAGGTAGGTAGGTACCTACCTAGGTACCTATTTATACTGGAGGCTAGGGAGCTATATCGCACAGAATTGGCTAAGGAGGCACTTGGTAACCGTGTCTGAGTCATGTAAAGATCAGGACAGAGAGAGCGGAAGTATTCAATTCGTCGCTACGAAAGAATATGAATAGGCCATCACCTATATATAAGATACGAAATAAGTCCACCATAGAAAACCAACACGCACTAATGACCGACAAAGTGTTAGAGTTCCTGCTACTTCACGCCTTCGCCCCACAATAGGGGTTCTCCTACCCTGCTCGTAGATGGCACATCCCCTGGAACATCCCCTACCATTTAAGGCTTGACCTTAGTTATTAGGTCACTGTAAGACTAGCATTTCTCAGGTAGTCTTTTAGTAGGAGTCTGAGATTGGATTAGTGAACAATTCAACTACATATATTAAGCTTAGAGTAGTGGGAGGATAACAGTACCGGACATAGAGTCTCGCTTGATCCAGTTGTAAATGCATTGGCTGTACTCCTTAGGGTCCTCCTCAGAGCAAGCCGACTGGTCCGAAGCGTCGCGCTTCTTAATCCAGTTGTAGATGCACTGGCTGTATTCCTTAGGATCTCTCTTCTCAGAGCAGGCCGATGCGTGCTCGTCGGCTGGGGTATCACGCTTCTTGATCCAGTTGTAGATACACTGGCTGTATTCCTTAGGGTCTTCGTTGCTCGCGCAAGCTGAGGCGGCGTCCCTGGGGACGGTGATGGTGTCGCGCTTTATCCAGTTGTAGATACATTGGCTATACTGGTTAGGGTCCCTCTTCTCGGAACAGGCGGAGTCGTGTTCGGCTGGGGTGTCGCGCTTCTTGATCCAGTTGTAGATGCATTGACTGTACTGCTTCGGGTCCTCGTTGCTTGCGCTTGCGCATGCGGATGCAGCATCCTCGGCGACATTGCCGGTGTCCCGCTTTATCCAATTGTAGATACACTGGCTGTACTCCTTGGGGTCTCGCTTCTCGGAGCAAGCTGATTCATGCTCAGCTGATGTGTCGCGTTTCTTGATCCAGTTGTAGATGCACTGGCTGTATTCTGCAGGATCGGCGTGCCCAGCACAAGCGGACGTGGCATCTCGCCTGTAGGCGGGTGCGGTTGGCACTGCAGTCACAGCGACGGAGAGGACGATCAAGCTGTTAAGGAGCTGCATGGTGAGGATTTATATTGATTGTGCGGGGGGAAGTGGTCTGTGATCTTGTTCCGAGAATGAGGGTTATGTAGCGATGTGTCTTCCAACGACTCTGAGATTCGTGGTGTGATCTAGCGAACTTAAGTCACTCTTCTATCTGGTTGATTCCGTTGGTTTTATGTTTTCGCAGTACGCTAGATTCCCATCCTAATTCATGTAGTTGGTACGCTTCACCTATCAGAGTCCTTACAGGTCTAAGAGGCGACACGCATTCGGCGCTGTCTATGCAGCCACAGAATGCGTCCCGCTCTTGACGACCGGCGGCAAACATCGCTCTGAAGTTCTCTCTGCCGATCATCTGCGGTAAGTAACGCCGCGCGCTCTATCTGGCGGTAATCAATAGTACCTAGGTCTTATGCGAGAAATGATACCCAAGCTTCCAAAATGCGATCTCAGTCGAGTTGCCCTCTCGGAGGCGCTTTTCATAGGTTTACCGCAAGAGCGACTTCACTGTAATGGCTTCGTGCAGATACCATGATATGTGCTTATGTGCGGATGACGAGGCGGTCAATATCATAGTTTCCTATGAGCGTGCCGGAGGCTCTATGAGTACTTGAATTAAAATCCAACCGTTTGATAACCAATCTACGAAGAAGTACCATGCAGGAATATCTAGATGGGAATGAAAAATTCATTGTATTCAAAAATAGTACCAAAAAAGCTGATCGTATTGTTATGATGTCTACCTAATCGAAGTTCTCCTGCTCGTTAAACTCCACGTTCTGATGCTTGCCATCTGCTTGAAGCCCAGTCGTATCCCTGTCCTTTGCCCAGTTGTAAATAGCTTCAAAATTTCTGCATTGGTGCTCCGTGCTATGGTGAGCGATATAGCCGTTTATCTCCGATATCCACTCAAATGTGATGGGCGTGATATCGCCGTGGCACATAATGGCCTGTCGGAGGTAGTCGATGCAGTGATCTGTGAACTGTGAGCACAGGTGAATAGGAATTTTTGATAGTGGACGGACTCACCATTGTGATCTTTCCGCTGTGGTATGTTCATCAGGGCGTGTGAATTATCAAAAGCATCGTGAAACTCGAAGATTTGGTCACGGAGCCATTTCTAAGGATGTGTTAGATCAATCGGCAATTAGAAATGCGTAAATAAATTCAAACTTACTAGGCAGTGTAGTTGGTGGAAGAGTTCCAGCTCGACCATGTATTGATCGGGATTCCGGGGTGCGGATGCGGATCCGTTGGTGAGTCTCAAGTTTTCTTTCTCGGAAATACCAACTACTCCCACTACATAGCGATGTTTAGCAATTTATCGCGTGGAAAATATACAATAACTGGATGATGAAGACTAACCTTCTAATAATCGCTCCCACGCTGCATTATTCTGAGCATTCGGAGCTCCCTCATACTTCGTCAGCTCTTCGTGGCGTGAATCATGAAAGCCAGCACGCTCGAAGCGGACGCTCTCATAAAACACCGGTACGTCGTCAAATATGCCTAATATTCATTCTTAGTTAGTTTTCTTCCAATGTCATAATATGATATAGTTGAGACTTACGTTCATTCCCGAGACGACAGGAAGGGTCCTGGTCCCAATATTTCCAGGCTTGATATACGAGCAAGGGGTACGAGAAGAAGAAAACAGTTTTCAGAGTTATCCAGATTCCCCAAAGTATCGACTGCCTGAAGGAGGTCTTGCGTTCCTCATTTGGGTTATGCGCGAGTAGAGTTTCTTGCGACTCCTCGTCGCCAACCTCCTTATCGTAGGCGTCGTGAGCCGAATTGGTCTGCCATTTGGGCTTTCCGAAAGCCCAAAGGTCATTGAACTTTTTCTTCATAGAGTTATCCATGTTTCATCGAGCTTTTCGAGTGACTGATTCATCAATGAAGAGCTAAAGTTGTTTCCATGACTTAGTGAAGAGAATCAATTATTCTATGAGCCTAAGTCAAGTGGTAATATGACCTATAGAGGATCTTCAGATGGCGGAGGTGGGGGTGCAGGATAGGTACCAAATGGATTGGCTGGCGTCTATCAGCGACACGCCCGTAGCGTCTCGTCGGGGCTTAGGGCGCCTGTAACTTATACACAGCATGTTATCGGCGGGCTTTCTTCAATCGTTCGAAATTCAAATGGATGCAACCCCTATCATCTCTCAGATTAAAACTCATTAAGTTGAATTTTTTCCCTCTCATATGTGTTTTGTCCATATTAAGGTTATTTTATACTCAACTGTTTTTCATAATTACAATTCCACTCGCGATATTGCTACCAATTATCAATCGTAATTATGACCATGCCGTTCCCATGGTGGAAGCCTAAGACCGACCCGCAACCATCGTACTCGTCCTTGAAGCGGGAAGAAGACGGCGGATCCGAGGACAATGTTAACTTGGATAATGACTTCCTCGAGTCCACGAACCGGGAGCGACGTGCAAAGAAGAAATTTATACTATCTTTAATTGTAAACGGCGCTCTGGGTTTACTTCTTGTGCTTGTCTTGTTCTTGGGTCCTCCGAGAGTAGCGCCAAGGAAGAGGCTTCTAGCTTCTCCAGTTCCAGATTGTATGTTATATACTATCATAGGAAAACTCTGTATAATGAGCTGACATGATACGAATTAGTCCCTACCGAGGTTCTCACCTTCAAGTTAGATCCGTTATATCTTTCTCTTCCATCGGAGGAAAGCAACAGAGCTTGGGAGAGCTTGCCGGGCCGTAAGTTGACTACCTAGACGACCGTAACGCTTGAATTCGATGCTAAGAGTATAATAGCGAATGGAATGGGTTTTATTCGTCTAGAACCTGACAACGAGTATAACTTTCCAGATACCAAAGCAGGACTGTCTGTATTCCACCAGTTGCATTGCTTGGTGAGTAACTCAATCCTTTTTGTGTTCGTGGGGTATCTAATGGCTGTTACAGGGTGCGCTAAGAGGCTTCATGTGGGACTTAGTGTATGGGCGGGTGGATACCGAGAGGATGCTGAACTCGTGGCCCGAAAACACGACGACGCCAACATACCATCAAGCAATTCATGGTATGTGGCATTATGCTCATTGTTTCGATTATCTCAGGCAGGGAATACAATGCTCTGGAGATACTTCACTAGAGTTTGTGTCGGAGAACACTGGGCTGGCTGTAGTGGATGGGTTGGATTATCCACATGAGTGCAAGAACTGGGATGCACTCTGGGGATACGCTAGAGATTACATGTAGTTGGGAATATTTAGATGTTGACTTCATACCTAGAAGAAAATAGTTGATTTGCCATATGATCATCAATCTGACCAATTGAATCTTGAAACATGCTTCTTGTACAGCTCACTCAACTCTGTTATCAATTACAAGATACACCATAGTACAATATGAGCCCATCATTCATGGACTCACAACTCTCATATTCTTAAACAGATAGCATAGGGCTATAACTCCACTAGAGTTGGTAGCCGTACTAGGCACCTGGTGGAGTGGGCCAATTGGGACTGTAGGCGTTGAGGCTCTTACCTGGAGGGTACTGTACGGTGATCTTCGGAGGGGTAATGCGGCACTGCGAAATCCTCCTGCTAGGTACCTACTAGCCAACTAGGATTTGAACCTCCGGGGTCGCGCGGGCGCCTGTAAATCTTAGGGGCTGTCGTACAGGTATCTAACCTAATTCTCTCGAAGGAATTCGAAGATGAGTTTCTCACTAACCGAGTTTGAGTTCATACGTCAGATAACTACCTAGCTGATTCGAAGGTAAGATGCTCCCGATTTCCTATTACAGAATTGATTGACTCCACGTTCTATCGTTCATTCTGCGTATGACGTTGAATGTCGCATGGCTACTAGGCGCTTTTCTCCGCGTCTTAGGGGCGGTTCAGCGGGCTTAGCGGCACGTACGGCGGCACGCTGGGGCGGTCTTGGCGACAGCGGTTAGCGATCGCTCGCTAACTCCGACGGCTTTCTCAGGCGTCCTATAGTGTTATTATCACACAAATTAGGGACATTTCCATGTTGAGCTCATCTCAGATGGATGGAACTCATTGATCAGTGTCCTTTCTTTACCTGTACTGTTCTTCACTTTCCATGAGCACCTCTAGTATCAGCAGCTAACGCAAGAAAAGAACGGAATTACCATCTTCCTAAGTATGAATCGGTTATGGACAGCTGTCTCATCTCGCTTCGTCGCCCGTCGGGCACCTAGTTTCCACTCGAAGCAATATCCCTATCCGCAGCCGTTATCAGATGATGCGGATGAGCAGGCAGAGCCCCTCGTCAACGGGAGGGGCAGCGATGAGGAGATAGTCCCATATCGCGTGCGAAAATTGGGTTGGGATTCCTCACGCCTCTACCTCCTATCGTGGTCTGTTATAGTTATTCTTGTCCTATCGTCAGGTCTCATAGGAGCCTTGGTTATGGGCTTAGTTCAGATCAATCATATATCGAAAGGCTCCGTGAAGAGCATAAGCACTAGCGGCAACGGGGTGATGATACAGCCATGTGGGCAAAGCCCCGAGGAAGCCAGGCGCGCGGGATGTCACTTCGACGTCATCTCGTTCTGCTGGCTTCCAGACGAATGTTGGGATCCGGAGTTGTCGCAACAGTTTGACGACGAGAATGCCTTGGAATGGTTCCTAGATCCAAACCGAACGCAGCCGCTCAGCCACGAGCAGATCATGACGGGAGAGTACAGCGGCCTCTATGTCAATTGGGAATACCATATCCGCCACTGCACCGCCATGTGGAAGAAGATGCATCGCGCTGTGCTGGGGAACTTAGGGAACAGCGCCATCGATGGGTATATTGGGAAGTATAAGCACACCGAGCACTGTGAAGAAATGCTATTAGGTGGGAGAGACTATGCTCTGGATGCTATCAATACGAGGATTCGGGTGAAATACCCCGACTGTGGTGTTTGAAGACTGCGTGGGTTAGTATTCGCCTACGTTGTTGTAATTTATCAGTTCAATACAATTGATGTGGCCCTAAAGATTCATGAGATAACACCCCGGGGATAACCTTATCAGGGCCCTAAGGCGAAGAATGTGCACCAATGCAGGTCACCCGCATTTACGAGGGGGATACGGCCGAACGACGAGTGCGGGGCAGTCTGTACCCACTCCCAGGTTCTAGGCAGGTGCCTAGGTCCTAGGTGTAGGTACCTACTAGCCTAGAGAGCAGACGTTCAGGTCTCAATCGCGAAAACATTGACCTTTACACCCTTGGAAGGTTTCTAATATTTTCACAAGAAGGGATAAAGAATACGACCACCCTTGATTAGATGTTACCCCTTTCCAACATCTGGATATCAAGCTCCTTACCTATCAAGTATAGTACCGAGGTACCTGGTGGTTAAGGTTGATTCTTTAGTCGATGTTAGGAGACATCTTTCAATAATCCCAGTATCAAACAATTAGCGTAGGAACGTACCAAAATAAATCCCTGTTCTTACGCCCTTGTTGCATCTTCGATGCGCCCTTTGAACGTACTCCTCTTTTAGTCTTTCGATAGATCACATTATGGCTTGAACATAAATAGAATCTTGGCCAACCTAGCCATTCTATAGATTCTTGATCTTTAGGTAGAAATTCGGCCTCTCTTGCATGACATCATGGACTCTCTTCAGCACAAAACGCTTCAAACCTCACGAGGCTTCACGTACTCTTACTACGTGTCGAACCCCGCTAACCCCAAACACACAATCCTTTTCCAGCATGGTTTTCCCGACCATGCGCACCTTTGGGATGGGATTGCGAGCAGGTTGACCGAGTATCGTCTCGTCGTGCCGGACCTCCTCGGATACGGCGGAACATCCAAACCCACGGACCTGGCGGCCTACAAGGCCTCCGGGCATGTCCAAGACATGGTGGATATCCTCAATGAGGAACGAATTGACAAGGTCATATCCGTAGGGCATGACTTTGGTTCTCTTGTCGCTCAGAGACTCTATAACTTCCATCCGGAGAGGGTTGAGGGTTTGGTCTTGCTCAACGTTGGATACTTGCTGCCGAGCGACGCTCCACCTAATCTGAAGGCAATCAATGACCATATGGAGAAGGTTTTAGGATACCCCATCTTAGGGTATCAAGAATTCTTCATCACCGACGAAGCCCCCGCGATCCTGAAGGCGCACCTGGATCGCTTCTACCAGGCCATCCACGGTACTCCGGTCGGTTGGACGAAAGAACTGTGGTGCGCGAGAGGCAAAATGCGGGACTGGCTAGTGGATGAGAAGCGCGAAGTGGACGTGCTCAGCTACGCCCAAGACCCGAAGCTTCGGCAAGCTTTTATCGATCGATTCCAACGCGACGGGTTCGAAGCGCCCCTTTGTTATTACAAGGCTAATAACTCAAACGTCCAGTACGAGGATGGAAAAACCGTCCCGCAAAGCAATTTGGCCGTGAAAGTCCCTACGTTGTTTGTCGGGTGTACGCAAGATCCGGTGTGTCGCCCAGAGATGATGGCGCCGGCGAAGGAAAAGGGGATGCTGCCTGACTTGGAAGAAGCTACTATCGATAGCCGACACTGGTGCCCCATGGAAAAGCCGGATGAAGTTGCTGCATTGATCAAGTCATTCCTTGAAAAGAAATTCGCAGCAAAATGAAGGTGTAAGATGATGGGCGAGAAGAATTAAACCGCCAATCTAAATCAATATATCAACTTTGAGAAACCCTCTTAGAAAGATGTGAGAAGTACGATGGGGTAGCTTGTTAAGTGCTAATTTCAAATTGATTTAAGCTACCTATAATTTCAGTGTCGGTTAAAATCGGGATAGAAAGGAAAGCTGTACTACCTTTCATCCTAGCCCGTTACAAATTCCCGTCGCGATACACTTTCTAGTACTTCAATACTAACCAACTTCCCCGGAGCACGAAAACATGAAGAAAACCAAGCACCTAATAACCGTTCACCGGCCTAGTAGCACCGATATTTCGTGTGAGGATGCCCGCGATAATGAACAATAAAGCCACGATGATTTCCTCTATGACCTGAAGACCAACCCGAAGACCGAGACTACCCGAAACAGGATTGAGCAGCGGATTTTGGGAGAAGAAATAAATCAGGCTTTCTAGTACCCGAATGCCTAGGAACGGTATCGAGAAAGCCACGGCGAGAAGTAGCTTCTTTCCTCCTCCGACCACTCCAGGTTTTCCAGATCCGTGAATTATCGCATGTTGGAACGTGGCGAGAGTAACTGTTGCGAGGGAAATCCAGCCCAGTAGCAACAGTACCATGCCTCCTTTCACTAGGCCATGGTTTCGCTTTAGTTGGTCGGGGGGTAAAGTGGTGTCGCTGAGTTTCGAAGCCCCAGAAGCAACCAGTGCGATGGCGGTTGTGACAAGAAAATGGAAGAAGATGAGATACGGCGTATCGAAGGGTCGACGAGACTTCGGAAGAAGATGAACACGACTGAGATGATGGTTAGTATGAACGGGGTCCGGATATATAAAACGGCATATAAAATGGAAACGACTTACGACTCGTGTAGGATCCCGCATGTAGCAGCAAGCAGAGGGGATAGCCCTATACTAGCAACTAATGCAGCCCCTGAACTAGTGGCGTCTTTCAACTCGATTGCGCTCGCAACGATCCTGAGGGTGCAAAAAGTGAACAGGAAAAACCAGCCAATAATAGCTCCGTGCTTCAATCCATGCTTGACAGCGACGTAGATAGTTGGTAGAGATAACGTAAGGTATATGATTAATAAAGCCACGGGTAAACCTGTCGAAGAAGTCATTTCTGATGGATGATATATTCGAGTCAGCTACTATACAGGGCTAGTCTGTGAAATTGTCTGATATAGTAGAGCTGCTGATGGAAAGTGAACCTTCAGAAATCATTGAGACTAAGACTGCATTATATACATCTATCTCTTCTCCCACCCTTCTAGCTATTCCTAGACGTCCTGCCATTGAGATCATCACTGAAACGGTGCACCGCCCTTTAGCAGTCCCAATTATGGCATCGCAATAACTTGATGTGAGCTAGGTTACCAGTTTCGACAGTCGCGATTCTGGCCATTAATCTTCCTAGGGACACTGATGATTGGCTAACTGCTCATAAAATGTAGGGTTAGTAATCGTGAAGCTGGTTCAGCTCGTTGTGGCACAGCTCCGACAAACCGCGTAAGGCATCAGCTTTCTCGCGTCAGGCATCTATTTCACCGTGGGGTGTCATCCCACTTCCGGGAGCTCCACTAAGACCTTGATCCTGGTCGGTGAGTCGCCTCTTGGACCTGGATGTGCACCGAGCGCTACTTCGCAATTGAAGATGCCTTATGCGACCTGGAGGGGCGCTATGATAGGATCTAGACGACAAGTTGCGACGGATTTAGCAGCCAATGAAAGCCGATTGATGATATTCAGTTCCGACTCAACAGGTCCCAGGAGGTACACACGATCTCTGGCTTGTTTTTGGTACCTTGGTGTAAAGCTCGACGTGTTTGATTATTCTGGCTGCTAGCTGGATATCCAAAGGGATGAATGTTCAGGGGTACCGTACTCAGGATCAGCCGAATTCCCAGCCATACTTCCTTTTTTGATATGATTAGGGCGCCTTAAGCAAGCCGTGGGCGCTTTTTGTCTCATACATATTTCAATATCGGCCGCTATCGTACGGGAAGCTGCAGAAAAGGCTATGTGACATTGACAGACATATAATGGACAGGGTCAAACGGGTGAACCCCGTTTGAGAGTCCCGTCCTAAAGCAGATGTCATCTTCACATATTCGGGTATCTTATTCCTCGTCATCTCATCATCTATCCGCTGTCTTGCTTTTAATATCGAGATCTCGTTAAATTGCCAAGAATGCTTGTCCGGGTTACACTCGCGCGTCGTCCCCCTCTGCGGCTGACTGCCGAAGAGGGGAAAAGTCCCAGTCAGCCAGCTCCCAGCATCCCCCAGCATCCCCCCGGATTTCCAAGGGTTCTATTTCTCTAGTTCCGAGGGCTCCCGACCAATTCTCCAAGATCCGATTACGTACCAGAAACGACTAAATGCTCACACTTCAAGGGGTTTATACTATTACGATGACCCTCATCCACTATGGCGGGGCGTTTACCTCTATCGCAACCCTGTCAGACGTGCGGAACGAATGCCGAAAAGACATTTACTTGCATCCAGTGCAATAACCTCGCCTTCTGCGACGCTTGCTGGCCCAAATGGGTCTTGCACACACCTGGGGCCGTGGGTTGGTTAGTACACAGATCTCAAAATCTCTTAACTCCGGACCTGTCTAGTGTTATACCCACCGTTTCTTAATTGAATTGTTCGTAGAGGTGTAGACCACATAGGCTAATCGCGATGGATGATCGACAGGAACGGCAAACCGCACGAAAAGGCGGACCCCCTAGTCCTGCACCGGCTACGTCAGATCCTGGAACCGACGCGCACGGAAGAAGAGCACGAATCCGAACTTCTCGAAGACCGCGATACGACATGGTTCGGGTTCGGTCGCGATGCCTCTGGCCACCCCCTATTCCGGGACTTTGGGCGATTCGCCGCGATTATGAGCGAAACGGCGACCGATGAGACGGCGGAGCGATATCCTCAACTAGCTACATTCATCGGAGAAACTGGTAGGACTCAGTCATCATACAAATAAAGTTCTTACGTGTGTATCTAGTCAAGCATCTTTGCGACTGACGAGACATAGGCGTTGGGAAGAGCACCCTAATAAAACTGCTGATTGACCGCCATGACTTAACGGCTCCTGAGGGTGCTAGTTACTATGCACCAGTAACGTCCTCCAGCCATGATCGCATTTCTACCACAGGCGACGTCCACCTCTACGCAGACCCTTCCACTTTATACAGCAGTCATCCATTACTCCTAGTCGACTGCGAGGGCTTGAGTGGAGGAGAGGCCATTCCGAAGCAGCTGCGTCATAATCAGCAAGGTTCAAGTAGAAATGATTCCAGCGATGTCGGTACCAACACACCTTGCATAACTAGAAAGATCGCATGGGCGGACACCCCATATACCCAGAAGAGAGAGTATGCTGTCAGTCAGCTATACCCTCGCATCCTCTACACTTTTTCGGATGTCGTAGTCTTCGTCCTGCGAAATCCCAGATCATTCGAGTCGGTCGTCCTTGATAAGTTAATACGATGGGGCGCGGCGTCTAGTATGTCCATTCGACGTTCCTTTTACCCCAGCCCCTATTTTTATCAACCACATCGCGGATTCAACCTATAAACTAGTCCAAACCTAGATTTTATTTCAGTAGTATATACTAACAAGTGATACCTTAGTCGATAAATCACTCAATCAGCCCGTACTTCCTCACGCGATTATCGTCTTTAACGCCACTGATATCAATGTTGACGAGAAGGAATGGGATATCACTAAGGCCACACAGATGTTGATGACGGATATTCAGGATGCTATCCTACGTGAACCGGCCCTACAAGAACACGGTATGTATTAATGCTTCGATTAGGATTGTTTACATATCGGTGTCATCAATCGAGGCTAATATGCTCTTAGTATGTTAGATGTCCCCTTAATCCTGCATCAATCGCATGGCTCAACAACCCCTGGATGAGAATCTGGGAACATCTTGGTATGATATTAACATAATATAGGTACATACATGGCGAAGGCGTGGGAAGACCATTAGAAGCACAAAGGAACTTCTCGAGTGTTACTATGCTTCAATAAGTGTTGTTCGGATCCCGTATAAGGGCTCATATAGTAAGAGACCCCGGTTCCGGTTTCCCCCAAATCGTTTTCCTCCGAGGACAATGCTGTGATTGAGGAAGATACCGATGGACCCCCTTTTCCGTCATTGGAGTCGATTTCTAATCCAAATATCACAGTGCTCATGAACGAACAAGTCGGAAAGCTCTGCGGCCTGCTCAAGGACCGATGTAAGGCTTCATATCTGAGGAAGAAGCTAGTACGAATGCTGGCCAATACGGAGAAGCTCCAATTTTACCTCCAAGCTGCATACGACCACTTCACCAAAGACCTCAACACACCATTCGACTTCGTCAAAGAAACTCTTCGACATAGCCCTATATCCCGAAACTTCGAGGGTAACATATTGAACTTGGCGCTGGCTATCAAGGAAAAATCATGCGATCCGTTTCTCAGTAGCGATGCGGAACAGATCTTTCGAGCCATGGGACCGATGATAGCATCATGCGTTATGCTTGATGCCGTCCGTCAAAACTTGCCGGGCAGCGCAGCCCGTCTTCTAGATGACCGATACGCCAAACCTTGCGCCGGCGCGTTACAGACGTTCGCCGATCTGTATTGTCCATGCAGCTTTACGAACCCGTCATTTGAGGGCGATCTTGGCCAGTGCTGCAATGTCAGATCCGGGCACAACCCCAAAGGACACCAGAACAAGCATGGGAAAATCATCGGCAACGGAGATTACGAGTCCAACTTCAATGCTTTGGAGTTCCGGTCTACCTGGGAACAGTTATTGAAAGCCAGCTTAGCTCAAGTCCAATCTTCCTGCTACAAGCTCGGGCAAGACTTCTTAGAAAAGAATGAGCTCCAGATTGCTGCTATCCTTCACCAAGAACGCCTCAACGAGTTGTATTCTAATGTACTAGGGGCTGCTACTAACTTCATCAGTTACTCTGCCTGTCTTTGTTGCTTGAGAGAACTCCCTGAGTGCGCTTTACCGTGTGGGCATGTTCTCTGTTTCCCCTGTATTCAGATATACGGAACGAGGACGTCAAGAACCACAATCGAGATCAGCCATTGTCCTTTACATGTTCGTGATGTTATTGCTAACCCGCCTTGGATCATTACGACGAAACCGCGCTATGCTGGAAGTCGAGTTCTGTGTCTCGACGGGTATGTTTACTCTATCGCATCGTTATTCGAAAAGCTACTAATGGTAGTTGTAGCGGTGGTGTCCGAGGTGTAATACAACTTCAAGCCTTAGCAGAGATAGAGAAGATCTTAGGTCCTGACTTGCCCATCCAACTATTCTTTGATCTGATTGTTGGAACGAAGTAAGTCGCACGATGCCAGATTGTATTACACTTTGCTAATAATTACAAGCGCTGGTGGTATCATCGCAATTGCGCTCGGAGTCAAGAAATGGTCTGTCAACGCAACGATGGAGAAATTCAAGGATCTATGCAATGAAGGTTTCGCCCCTAGGGAGATGACCAGTGTACCAATATTTGGCGCATTATCCAGTCTCTATCATGGCAGTTTGTATAAGACAAAGCCTTTTGCGAAAGCTCTGAAGAGGTACTTGTCAGATCAGCCCTTCTTTGGGAGCACTACCCATCGATCTCACGTGGTTTCCTCAACAAAAATTGCTGTTACGGCCACAACGGGTATAGAGCGACAACCTGTGGTCTTTGCAAACTATAATCGGCTAGATATACCTGGAAAAAGTACTTGCCTTGAAATCACAAGGTTTAGGGACCTTGCTAACAGACGGCCTAGGACTTCCATATAAATTCGTTCGGTCGGATTCGCCATCGAAGGAGATGCTTATTTGGGAAGCGTGAGTCTCCGTATCCTAAAAATGAGTATTCGATTAACTAACCTCGTTTATCCTGAAAGAGCCCGTGCTACATCAGCTACACCCCCTTTCTTCAAGCCCTACCTCAAGCCCGAAACCAATCAAGAATACGCCAACAATGATCTCCGTTACTCCTGTCCGGTAGCCGTCGCTCATTACGAGGCAAAATCAATATGGAGCGACATAGCCGACTCTCCTCCCGACTTGATGCTTTCCATTGGCGCAGGCAGAAACGTGGGCGACCGACATACAGACGATTCGGGTGCGTACCGATCATCGCGATCACTGACTAACGAGACTGTCACAACCACCGGTCTTGGCACAAGTGCCGTAATCAGACAAGGTCGAGGCGGGGCCGGCAACTATTCTAAGCGCCAGAATGCACCGGCATCGCCGTCCTCAGATGACGCGAGTCTTTGGAAAGCTGCAACTGCGAGCGGATACGTCGTCCGTGACCCCAAGACGCCAATGCTAGTGTCGTTCAACAATCCCGTCCCAAGTCAGACAGAAAAGCTGAATGACCAACGACAATCCGAGATAACTTGGAATCGTTTTATGGCTAGTAGTGTCATGAAAGATGAGGAAACTCGTCGGCGACATATGCGCATCTGTCCCGAACTCTTGACCAAGCTGCCCAAGTTTGACGAAGTGCAAAAGATGGAGTCAGTAGAACGAGAGACTGCGGAAGTACTGCGACAGAATCGACAGGACATAATTGAAGCTGCGCATAGGCTAGTTGCCAGCACGTTCTTTTTCGAGAAGGATGCGAGTGGTGTAAAGCAGACTGCTTCCGGATACACTTGCATAGGTGAATGCGCTCTTCTTCTAACCCCCTTTCCGATGCCTCAAAGTCCAGTTCTCTTATGTCACAATACTGACCATCATGCCCAAAATAGGAACTGTCTTCTGCAGATTCCGGCCATCCTCTTCCGAGCTCAAGGCTCTAGGTTGGTTTCTCATCTCGCGACTCGACGGAGACTTCGAGCCATACTTCCTACTTGAAGTAAAGGAAGAGGCAGGCGCATCGTGGCCTCCGCGACAGATAATTCTTACGAACTCAGTCTTGGAAGACATGCATCTTCAAGGAAATTTCGATCTTAATCCCGTAAGAATCAACTCCGCGACGGAAAATGCGCAAGTCACTATATCGCTCTGCTTGCAAACTCGCCCCTACCCAAGCGGCGTCACAGTCCTGCAAATTAGCGGTTTCCCGCGAAAATTAATGAACGAAGATAGTGGTGGGCTGCTATATCAAAGTGGTGAGTATTTAATTACCCCTGAATGCGGGGTAAGGGGGAAAAGAGATCGTGAAAGTTGACAAACATTTCCCTCTAGGTTCATCGTCTTCTAGAACACGCTCCTCCATTATCGAAAAACGGTCATCAATCACGACAGTTGCGACGAACGCTTTAAGAGCAAATCAGCAAGACTCACTTCCTAGTCCTGCACCCAGCATCGACTCATTCGCAAAGTTGGAGTTGGATGGGGACTCGAAATTCCGCGCTGAGTTAGAGGGCACTAATACTTGGACAAATAGGGATATATAAGCTCATGAATGGAGTTGGCGCTATGTAACACCTGCAGCGATGTCTTTGACGGTTTATATGATGCACTAATCAGCATTTGTTGGACAGATTTGATCGACGGAGTATCGCGTATGAGCGTCTTAGCTACTGATATTATAAAAATAAAGTGCATTATGTAAATGCTTACCTACCAACTAGCGTACACAAGGTGCATCTTTCGAAATGAAGCTAATTTCACCGCTCTTGGGAAAGAATTCTATCGTAGACGCGAGAATCTACCCTCATAGTTGGCTTTGACTCTTGGAAAATAATTTATCCCTCAAATGTCAGCGTAGCCCTACAATTAGTCTCTGGCCGATTTGGAATCAGTGCGATAGGTTGATCCCTTCCGCGTCCTTGACTGCCCTTTTAGGAGGGTAACGAGATTCGGCTTTACCGTATGGGGCTTAGCGCAATCTGGTGGGGCATGGGTTTCTCTCAGAAATGGGTTGGCGATAGAGGGGTTGACGATCCACTCTACCTGAATTGGGAGCATGGCTCTCACCCAGCATATCACGTCCCATTGTGAGAAACCCCTACACCAAGAACATAGCTTAATGAATGGAACGTCAAATCTAAACTTGTTTATTAATCATATTTAGCTACCTACCTAGTACCCAGGCAAGTTTGAGCTGACAAAATGGGGCTGAATAGTGGGTATTGCTCTCTTCGCTTCTATGATATAGTCGCAATTTACTAGCGGCCAAATCTGCACCCGTGGTAGTGTAAGGGTCTTTTTATTGAACAACCCGCATAGTGAGTTGAAATTAGTAAGGATAGGAAGCCTTCAACTCTTCATCAAGTATAGTTGTCAGCAACCTGTGGGGACCGGTGGATATTGGGTTTTCGTTTTCACGGAGAGCTGATCAATTCTCGATGCGTCGGCGGCGCTATTTACCAGACTCCTGTGCGATGGTCGAAGAGATAGATATATAAACATGTCTGCCGGCAGCTAGACAGCAGGTAAACAACAGTCTCATCATCTCACCATCCCATCACCTTATCCGGTCCTTATCCAGTCCTTACCCCCTGACTGTCAAGATGTTCGCCTACTCCCTACTTGCCCTCGGGCTTGCCGCAACAACTTTCGCTTGGCCATACCCCACGCACTCAAGCTGCAAGGAGATCAAGGTACCGGTCACGGTCAACGTTCCACGCTTCATTGTGAACGCGACAATCAAGGATGACTGGGATGTCGTCGCCTTAATGTTGAACCTCACTAGACGGGACTTCACAAATCCTACGGACCCTTTGCCTGTGGCTGGCATGACCGCGGCAGTGGAGAGCACATTCACTGTTGGCGCCACGCTCTGCGGAACAGGGGGCCCGTTGCTTGTTCTAACTCATGGCATCATCGAGTCTAAGCTGTATGCCATTCCCCCTCACATGTTGAAATTCAAAAGTCAGGACTCTCTAACACGATCATAGGTACTTCAACCCCAATTTTGTGAACAATCAAGCGTATAACTTCGTCGAAGCTGCTGTCGCTGCTGGCTATTCGGTCCTCAACTACGACCGTATTGGTGTTGGTTCATCTTCTAAGTAAGCTACCTCCTAATTCTCAAAAATATGATAATGGCTAACATGAGATTTTACTCTTATCAGAGTTGACGCCATGAATGATGCTCAGTTCCAAGTAGAAGCGGCGGTACTAGACAAACTCATCGACTACGCGCGGCACGCCGTGAACGCCGACAAGGTCGCGCTCATTGGCCACAGCTACGGCTCTTATCTAACAATCGCGTCTGCCGCCAGTAAGACGACTGCGATCGATGCCGTCGTGCTGACCGGGTTTGCGGGCGGCTTTACCCACTTCACCCCTTTCCTTGCTGGCTCCGGCTTCCGTGTCGCTCGGCACGCCGACCCACTTCGATGGGGCTCTTTGGATCCCGGATACCTAACTACCGTGGATGTGTATGCGGAGACGTACGCCTACTTTGGCGAAGAGAATGATTTCGAGCGCCGCGTCGCTGAGTGGTCGCATTATCAGGGCAGCGAACCTTTTGCTGTCGGTGAGCTACCGTCGCTGCTCGCGAGCAGCCCCCTGAGTTTTGAATCAATCACCGCACCCGTCCTCATTCTTCAGGGTCAGTTCGATCTCTCGGCTTGTGGCGGTAACTGTGTCGGCCTCCTCGATGGCATGAAAGGCACGTTCAATGGCTCTAAAGCTGTCGAGACTGTTGATAACCTGCCTTCAGGGCAAGTCTTCCCAATCCCTAGTTCCTGAATTCCATGTCTTCAAGTAAGAGAACTATACTAATAAATGCATTCTATAGTCACAATCTCAACTTGCATAAGGTCGCCCCATTATCGTTCAAGGCAATCTTCGACTTCCTTCAACGCCATAGTATTTAATGCAGGATAGATAGTGCCTCAAGGTTTAAATTTAACGTGGTCTCGGGTATCTTAAGTACCTCGTGTACATATAATGACTCTCTCAGCTAGGTAGGTAGTTAATACCTAGGTATCTTTAGCGCTACTCCTCTATGTCTAGTTTTAGAGCCCAATGAAAGGACACTACGCAATGGCGGGTGTGATCCTTCTAGTATGTCTCAGTAGTTAAAGCGTCTTATCGTGTATATTATATAGTACAACTACTTAATTATGCTGACCTCTGTAGGTAGGTATAAATTGATTTGCAGCTCGTTATCAGCTATATAATTTGGTTTTATCTCGGGCTTCCTATGTCCAATTTAAGACCTGTCAAACATTGGGAAATAAATAAGAAATGTTCGAAAAAGACACCTAGTGTATTACATAATATCACCGAGGAAATAAGCCTAACTATTATAGGATAGGTAGATATGAGGTGTGACTAATTGAAATAAACTGAAACTCCTATCATAACGCCAGTTCCTCTCCATAAATGCGCCTAAGGGAAGAGAACATGAGAAATAAACCAAATCAATAAGTGCCAAGACAAGTAATATAAAAGAATTGGTCAGCCAAAGACGGAACAACAATACAAGAAAGTTATGCAAATTCCCTACATCATAATCTTGAAGGCGTCATGCCCTCTGCATGAGCAATATCAAATATCAACATTTTTGGAGTTTATGGCCTATGGAAATGCTGGAAATTTTCCGCTAGGTTCTCACCAAGACCTCATTAGCAGCGGGCTCCGCTGGTTTGATGGAGCTTTGCAGAACCCCCTCCTCCCGGTTCTGTTCAATACAAAACCCCTTTAACTTCTCAGCATTCGCGTCTAGATTCTTAATGACACTATGCATTCCTTGATTGCCGTCGTCTAAGGAATCTTTAATGGCCCTCGAAAGTTGGTCCAGTATTCTTTCTGCGGTATGGAAGTAGCCGCAGCTACAGTAAAGCAGAGCCACATATAGCTCCATGCTTAATGATTCTTTCAAGCGATTTTTTCGAACGTATGGCGATCTAAGAGCCGAGAGAAGCGCCTTGACCTCAGGGTTCCCGAATGTTATCTCCTTGGTAGGATTGCATAGCCGTAAGTTAAATAGCCACAAAAGAGATTCCAAGCTCTCTGGGTGGTATTTGCCCAAATGGGAAGTGTGAGTGGCGTAAATATATTCAGACATAGAACTAACTGTCCCCAGCCAATTTTTATCATCGCTTGGGTCAGTACTATTCTGAATATCGGATTCGCCGACCAATTTGATATGGTGATTTATCTTGAAAACCTCACGCTGAGCAGACAATGTAGCAGCATTAGATTCTCCAAGAGTATTTTGGCGAACTTCAAGAACCGTTTGTAATTGATTTTTCGCCGTCTGGTACATTTCCAAATCTTTATAGGATTCCCGAGCCATGATCGCAAGCCGGTATAAGGAAGCTATAGTAGAAAGATGTTTCTCGCCAAGGAGTCTTTGTTCCTCATTCCAAGCCTCAGTTAAAATGGTGATAGCACGAGACTCCTTACACGACTGAAACAATACTTCGGCATGTATCTTCTGCAAGCTTAGAAGTCGGAGATTTCTCCTCTTCTGTCTCTCGGTGTGCACCCTCACGAATCTTTTTGGATATTTATTAGGTGCATTGGAAATTGTTAAGCCAAAGTTGTCAAAGTTAGTGGAGTTTATCACCGTAGTTTCAGTTGAAGACTCGGCCATTCCTCCAACAAGTGCCATGTTGATATACTTTTCAGCTAGCTTCATCATCCCTTTCGCGAGGTAAACTCTAGCTAAGAAGCTGTAGTACTCAAACCTATCCGGATAGCTCCCGACAGGAGAGTTTCCAAACACAGTGAAGATTGATTCCAGGTTCGTCTCCGCACTCGAATAATCTCCGCAGTAATACTGCGAGAGTGCAAGCTGGGACTTACAATGAAGTGTCAAAGGATGACGATGTCCAAGTGTTCCCTCTGTAGTCTTGGAGAGGAAATTAGCGTATTCAACTGCGGAGCCGAAGTACCATAGCTGCATTAAGATGTCTATCATGTTACTCATAGTAGCCAACGTTGTTAAGCGCTCGAGCCCTTTCACTTTAGCTGTCATCATTGTGATAGTCGTTCTGCACAATGGTTCTGCTTCCAAGGGTTTTGCATAGGCAGTAAGTAGAAAAGCTCGAAGGCTGGAGGCTTCAAGTCTTTCGGTATCTCCAGGCTCCAGGAGTAGCTTATAAGCATTTCCTGCATGTTCGATTTCCACGAGCGCCTCCCCATAGTCCCCACCAATAGCTAATAGAACTGCTTGTGCCAGATGCAATCTACAATATCCGATTCCAGGTCGTGAATGAGGACGACCTTTAACACTCAAGACACCAGATTCTAAATCTTGGTCTTGTGAGAATGTCTTTATCTTAAGTTTAAGGAAGCTGATGAATTCCTCGTCGTTTGAAATCGATACGTGTGTATGGCCATATTGGTCGGTAGAAGACTCTTCTCCATTATTTCCGCAATACGGTTGAAAAACACTCATAGCCTTGAAGTAGAGTATCAAGTTCGTGAAGATTTCGGGGCGCTCAGAATGTTCATGGTTCAAATTATCCGCCGAAATATTTCTGGTTACCCCTTCTTGTATCAACGCACCCCGAAGTCCACCCAATTTTATGAAACGGGATGGTATTAGGTCTTCGCAGGCTGCGACATATATTCGAACTGGATCACGAGGGCGTAGCCAATCCAACGGCTGGACGGTCGGTATGTGGTCGGTTCTCGGTTCGGATCTTTGATGACCAAGAACTGCACGATGATACATATTTAATGTATGGAAAACCTTACCTTCGCGCTAATTTTTGTAGGTATCAACAGTTATTAAGTTGTTCACAATCATATGTGAATTAGCAGATGGAACTTACCTTTTTTGAGCCCCTTTCACTTAGTGATTCAGGTAGTTTGGGCTTTTCCCAACCAATAACTGTCTTCTTTCGCATTTGGAGTAGCAGCAGGTACGCATGGTCAATGGCCAGAAGGTCTTCGGCTAATTTGGAATTGACTCGCTTCGATTTATGAAGATGAGGCCTCCAAAACTTCTGTTGCGTAACGTTCCTCAATATTTTTTTATATTTTGAGATGGTCGTCAAACCCTCAACTAGTTCTGGGTAGTCAATTGAGATGGTGTCCAGTGTGATATCTACCAATGTAGTAGTCTTGAACAAGAAAACGTCCTCAACCAGGGCCTTTTTTACCAGCCAAGTCCCGAGGCCTTTTGTAGTCCAGATTATGGATGGTCGTTGGGCCCGAGACTTTTGCTTTTCGTTGAGCCCATTCCATTTCCTTAACTTCTCGTATATCTGGTAGCGGAGTATCTGGGTCGTTTCTCCCAGTTCATCCTTATTCCCCGTTGTGATCTTACTTGTGCTGAAGCGGAAGTGAATTTCGTTGGCGTGAACTCTTGACGTATTTAGGGATGATTGTTCAGCGAGGGGACTAGGGTAGTCTTCTGGGAGCTCGTAAACACACACAACACTATAGAGCCGTTAGTCGTAATTATAGAATCAGAATATCAAATGAAAGCGCACATAGTACTCTGATGACCGTGTGGGGTTAAATCTACATGGCCGAAGTGTTGATAAATACTTGAAGTCATCTTTGTTTAATCGAGTTATAAGCGCCTAATACCTATGCTCTACTTTCAATGCCACGACCGAGGGATTGATTTTGGTAACAAATAGTACCTAGGATATTCGAGACAACATATGGTTTGGTGAGGGGAAAGGGGAGGAGTCGGTGGCTTTCTTGCGGGAAAAGGGGGGCGGGGAACGAGTTGATGGAGTAATCTGACACATGTGAGCGGTAAATGGATTCTTCGGATGCTTACTCCAAATCTGGGCTTGATTTTCTATTAAAAATGTAAGAAAGATGGTTACACAGCATAGCATGAATGCCAATAAATATGCCACACCTTCGAAGGTTTTAATATTATGACGTGTCATAAGATTCTTATTGGATATTTAATAATGTGGCTATAAAAATTAAAAATACGTAAATTAAAAAATAATTCGTAATATTATCGTAAGTTTTAAACGTAATTATTATTTATTTAACCGTATATATTATAATTAAATTAAAATGATTATCGTTTCTTTTTTCCCCGCGTCTTTTCCCTAGTTTTCCTTCTTCTTTATATCTATTATTACGCCGCTTAGCAATCATGCAACATCTTGAAGATAGTTTCGGAAGTTTAGAAATAAATGTTGTACGGACAAAAAATGCTGGCGGAAATTCAACCCCAAACACCTCGTCCGGTTTTCTCACATATCCTACACAACAAGGCTATGATATTAGGGAAGACTTCACTATTGAGCGAATCAAAAACTGGCCCGTCGAGAGTGACCTCGAATACTCTGAATTCATGCAAAATTGGCTTTTCTTCGGATTGATCCTTACAACGCTCAGAATATCCGAGGCAGAGCCACCTTTTATCGAGGTCCGTGAGTTATTGACGGATAATGAGACACACCTCACGACGGGGAAGCTGCCCGAGGCCTTAGATAAGTGGGAGGAATACCAAGTCAAACATTCAAACGGCATAGAGTACCGCATGGCTCAGCTTGAATGCATTCTTGAAACAGCTCGTCGAGTCGTTCGTAAGAATTGTACGGTTCGTGAAGGCCCGCTCCTATATAACAACTATGACAAGAACAATCGCAGGTACCTATCTGACGCCAGTGCTTTGACTATAATGGTGGTTGGGGAGGTTCTGTCAGCAGCTAAGAGAAGGGTTATGGAGAATACTAAAGCGGATATTCCAGGGTGGCATGCCGATGACGATACTGGTTGGGGACCATCCAACTGGGTGTCTGAAAGTATAGCGTCCGACAAGGACTGGTGCCCAAGGGCAGTACATTTACTCCAGGCCCAGCTAGGGAAACATGCAACCCTAATGCTAGCTGCATACTATCGGTATGACACCAAAACATTGTCGGAAAGAGTACGCGGGGGAAAGCATGAAAAGTGTGACAAATCCAGATGCAAAGCCTTATGGCATGGGCATATGCATCGTTGCGACGGAAAGTGTGGGGAAGTTGGACCACCGATAGAAAGTGTTGTGAAAATTTTGCAAACTGCTTCTAACGAACCGGGAATGTTTCAAGTTCCTCTCGTTTGTTTCCGTGGGGATACCAATTCCCCCGGCTTTGAGGTGATGAGCAGGCCTCCGAACGGAAAGTATGCTACCATATCGCACGTTTGGTCAGATGGATGGGGAAACAAAAATAAAAACAAACTATCAATTTGTCGGCTCAAGTTCATCAGGGAGCAGATTCGTTGTGCTTCAGGTACGAACGGCCAGAAAGGTGATGACATACCATTCTGGATGGATACACTGGTAATCCCGGTAGCTTCGAGATATGAAGACACCAAACGAACAGCGATTTCCCAAATAACGGATGTTTTTGAGTCCTCTAGTTTCACAATCGTTCTTGATCATGGGTTGATAGCCACTGCAACGGGAGGCAGACCAGCCCAAGAAGCAATGAATATCCTCCCCAGTATATGGATGCGTCGATTATGGACTCTTCAGGAAGGATTCCTTAGTGAAAGAATCCTATTTGCATTCCAGTCAAACGGCGGCGAAGAGAGAGATATGATCGACTACGATAATCTTGACTCCGAGTTGAATCAGAAAACCTCCATCAAACTTTACCAGGTAGTTCGGACTCAATTATCCAGCTACTTGATGGGCAATGAACGGGCCGAGCGAAAACACCTTAAACGCTATGGACGAGGAATTGGAACAGGGTCTCATTTAATCGCTAGCGCTTGGAGTGCGGCCCGATGGCGTGTAAGTATACATTTATGCTGTCCAGTAGATGATCCCATTTTAAGCGACGCTGACTCATTTTTAAAGACGACAGGAAATGCTGTCCATGAGGTTCTAGCTCTAGCTACTCTCCTAGGACTTGATTTCAGAAGAACCAAAATTGAAGAAGCTGGGGTCCAGGAAAACACAGACGATACGTTTCTGGATGAGCTGATGTGTGAATTCTGGATCACAGTTGAGGAACAGTTCAAGGGATCGATTCCTCCAGGTATCATTTTCCTCCCAGGACTAAAAGTAGAAAAGCCCAGAGACGAATGCTTCGGCTGGGCACCAAGAACCTGGCTCTCTGCTCAGGAAATCGACTATCCGGACCCATTAAGCCAGTCGAAATTTCCTACTTCCTTAGATAGAAAGGCGGGACTACAAGTGCAGTACCCTGGGTTTCTGCTTCACGCACAAAATAGGGGTGTTGTCCTTGGAACAATACCTCAAACAATAACTCCCCTGACAATAACTTCCCCAACAATAACCCCTTCCGGCTCATTCAGCTTCCCTGTCGATATCAACTTTATGGAGTGGTATGTTGTCGAAGTTGCAGATCAAGGTATCTCAACTCACATAGAAGCATTCAGCCAATCCACTTCCCCGCTTGCGATCATTCTCTCTAGACCGAGACCGCGGACATCAAAGCCCGAGATAGGGTTGCTTGTAGAGATATACAAGACAACAGAATCGAAGACCCGAATTGAACCTGGAAGCACACGGTCCAGTTCGACACTTTATTGTCAGGTGATTCACAGAGTTCGAGTACGCCGAGAAATAACCCCAAAACTCGACATCCAATCGTTTAGATTTGGCGACAATGGCTCCGTTATTGGCGGGGCACTCGAAGAAAATCAAGAGTGGTATGTGGATGGATATAAGGAGCATCGATCTGTAATACGAGATAAACATGATAAGCCAGATCAAGATGATGATCCAAAGTTAGATCCGAGGAAATCTTTTGAAAACATCCCAGCTTCAGAAGACATCCAAGGGTCTAGTGGCGTAGAAGAGACTGGAAATCAACCAAGTCGAAATGGACATAAAAAATGGTACAAACTGATAGGAAGCGCGCAAGATTTTTGTCGAAAGGTGTTGCATTTGGATTCCGTTAAATCATCTACACCGTGTATTGAACCGGTTAATACTTAGGTAGGTAGGTACATATGTACCTAGTACGTAACATACGGTTAAACATCGGAAAATATTATCATCAGCTTACCTAGTAGATAAAACTACATACCTGCCTCCTACTTAGCTCTAATCATTTTCTCCAACTTTGAATGATTAGTTCTCTTTACTGCGAAGATGCCGGTACTGTTTCGGAAAAGTTTCGACCCCACCGTCCCATCCACAGAATTTTTTCAGCAATGGTCTAAACCTTCTGACGTCTTTTCCTTGCTACTTATCTTAGGTGGTGACGTGGTGGCTCGAGCCCTTGCGCAGTTAGTGGGATCCCGTATAACCCCAGTTGCTTTTTCATTCGGTTAGTATTTCTCGATACGCGATTGATTATTTGCTGATTCTATATTCAACTCTAGGTTGGGTTGCATACGCCATTTCAGCTGTTGTGAACGCCGTTGGTGAGAATAGGTTAATGCCTACTGCCGACTGTACATGTCAGGTTATTAATGGTCAGAGTGGCTATATCCGTAGTAACTCTAGCTGGGTTATTGGTCGGATCGTTCGGGATTTCGAAGTATGGATGGATGGGGGCCAAGCAAACGGGCCTATCCGCAAACGTCTCGAAGAGATAATCGACGACCAAAGGAAGGCCATGAAAGCTTCGAATCCCCCCCCAATGGCTGGTCTATGCGTCTCCGTATATAAAGCCTTGGAAGCACAGCCAGGCCATCCTGGACATGACCGGGTATACTTCGTTGGCTTCGCTTCCATGGCCCTTCAATTAGCCCTGGCAGCTATACCTTGTGGCATATATGGCGATTGGTCTATACTCCTCGTTACAATGGCAGGCATCTCTTTGACGCTTGCGACGGGTGCTCTCCCGCAATGGAAAACGGAGAAATGGGCTTGTCGACGTAAAACGGAGAAAACAATTATTCTGACCAGAGGAAATGGCAACCAGCATGTCATTGTGATCATTGGTGATGGCAAGGGGTTGGATCTTGAAGATCTCTCTGCTGCCTACTCGAGATTTTCTCCGTCGCCCGTGACCCGGATTGCTGTTGTTTTATTAGCAGCACTCTGGGTTCTTCTACTTATTACTGCAGCTGGGATCTCCGAAAATACTTGGTTTCTTCTCGGGGTTGGTGCAATTGGCATACTCGATAACATTTATGTTGCGGGAGCAAGCCGTTCCCCAAAGGATTTCGGCATCCCGCTAGAGTTCATAAGGGTCATCGCCCACCACCGAGTCATGCAGACTTTGTTCGACGTCGAGAGGTTGTATCCGCGAGTGGGTAAGAGCATGCTCGCCACTTTTTTCCCTGGTGAATTGCGAAAGGATGAAATAAATAAGTGGAGTGAATTCGATGAGATAGCCAGGAACTTGGAAACGCAGAAAGCAAAGGACAAGGCGGTGCAATGGGAAGCAAAGCAGGGTAAGCAGCAAGCCAACTGAAGTAAAAGAGGGAGGAAAGGAGTGCATGACAGCTATGATTATTTCGTTGAGTGGAAAGGAACCTTTGGTATTCTTTGACATTTTTGCGTAAACTACCATTGACTTAAAGTATATTTTACGAATATATTATCCATGATCAATGGGATCGCGTTATGAGGTTACGAATTTCATTTTCGAGTTAGTTTCATTTAGGTTCTATGGGTTAAGCTCATTATTCTTTTCACTTGCTTAAGTATTAAATAGATATTATTAGTATTTACAAACCTCGGGAGTTATTTCCAATGGAGCTCTTAAAGCATTCCAAACATTCCACTAAGCTATTAAAAGTTATATCTTGTAATATAAAATATTATTACACGGGGAAACGGTTAAGATACCGTCATGGAGAAGGTTACATTAAATATATGTGCAGTTTATTTCGACCATTAATACTGCATAATATAATAAGCTAACGCTTAAAAAGTAAATTATACTTATGCATCTCATAAATACTGTTACTCGAAAGTTCGGTGTAGATATTTGAGCATAATGATTACGAATGTGGCTTCGTTAAACCAATTATAAGTTCACGTCTTTATCAGATGATATATACCGAAGGGTTTGCCTACATGGCGAGGCGTACTTTTACACTTCTGATACTACCATCTTATCAAAGAAACGGAGGTCCGGCAATATAAGGCTTTAGGTGCGGGGGCAGTGTCCCAAGCCCCGTTCAACACCGAAATCTAACATTACCTCTTTTAGTAAGTAATTTACTTAGTAGGTAAGTACTTATTTGCTTACTTACTAGAGTAGGTAGTAAGTACATAGGTACCTAGCAACTCATGGGACCACACAACAGCATAACAGCGGCTGTTTGGCATAACTGGAGTTCAGCGACTTCGACCAGACAGCGAAAACTACCGCCACTCTTGATAGTATAGGAGTCGCACATGATGTTATTCTCAACCTAATCAGAGAATGGTGTATCAGACATCCTGGTCCACCTGCGCGCAGATCACTATCCTACGAGGTAGCTATCCCCCAGTTGAGAAGTGGTCTTACCGTGAGAACACCGTGAGGAAGCCGCTTACACGTGGATAGTTTGTGGAGCACTCCAATCTCAGACCAAACTCAATTAATTAGAACAATCTCCTATAGCTTTTGTCAGGCGTCAGGGTTCAGTCCACGTAATGGCCACTGGAGCCCTTGGGAGCCCGTTGGCGGCTAGCCCTAATCCATGTAGACAAAGGGCCTGATATTGTATGTATATCGTCTCCTGTAGACGAGAAACAACGTCATTGTTTCCTTGCCTCTTGGTTCCACCTCGTAATAGCCCATGAGATTCGAGAATACTCTCAGTCGAGGAACTCTATATAGGTAGGTATCATTAATGAATATTAAAGGTTGAATCACCAGGGGATAAGGATGGTTGGTATCTACCTAGGTAGTACTTCCCTACATATACTCCATAAATACAAGGCGTAGACTCCTAGCCACGTAATATTCCAGCACCACGATTCTAATTTTCCTTGGGCAAGTAAAATACCTGTGAGGATGGCATCACCGTCAACAACTTTGTGAAACAAACAGGTCCTCGGGAACTCTGGAACCTTTTCAGGGACTGTGAAACATATGGATACTTGCACGATAATACACGGATTCAGAAAATAGGATGACGCATTAGGTTCTTATACCTAAGTTCTTTCCACCTTACGATCGCTGTCTCACTTGGAGATGCCTGCAATGCAAAAGATGAGGTGGTATCGACGTCAGTATGCCTTATAGCTTATGCGCCAAAGGAAAATTTTATTTCCTAGATCACCTAAGCAGTAGGGTTATGAATCCAAGGCACCTGGACCTTTCGATCTTTGAAGGGTACGTATTCCAAAATCTGACCTCTTTTGACAAGCTTCCCGATGAGTTCCGCCACTGTGTCTACGCCGACCCAGGGACTGACGAAACGATCAAAGAACCAGTCCGACCAGGTCTCCCAGGTGACGCCACGGATTTGTTTTCTACCAATTTCATGTAGTCGGCCGGCCTCGCGACCCCTGATACGCTGATACTGGGCAAAGGCTTCCTCGATCGCCTCCGTGCTCGGGTCGGGCTCGGACTGTAGGATGCGGTGAAGCTGGTTAGCTAGCACTGCAGCCGAGTTGATGCCGGTGTTCGCGCCTAAGCCCGTGACAGATGTAGCTTTATGTACAGCATCGCCCGCAAGCGCAACTCGCCCGTGATACCACTTATCGCAATATCCTTCCTCCTGATTCACCATCGCAGCGGTCTCCTTATCAGTAAGCTCCCAAATATCCTGAAAGCGGATGCCGGGCGCAACCAAGATGTTTGAAAGCTCTTTAGCGAGGCGATCCCGATCCTCAGTGGTGTACCGCTTCGGCTCCGCTGTCGGCAGAATAGGCCGCAGAATGGCAAAGTGTCCCCTGTCTGCACCGACCATAACCTGCGAAACAATCCCACTGCCGCGTGATTGGTAGAAGGTGCCCGGCTCGAAACCGCGACATGAATGGAAACATCCGTAGAGGCCCTGATAGGTGGCGGTCATAGGCCATGTATCAGGTGGTGCTTGAGCCAGCTTCTGCTGCATTATCTGGCGCGTCTTGCTATAGGCACCGTCGACACCTATCACAATAGAACCCTCTTCTATCCTACCATCTCTCAAATGGACCTTGACGCCTTTCTCATGTGCTTCTATATCGACGACAGCTGCACTAGTCTTTATCCGTGTCTCTTTCTCCGGTAGATTCTCATAGAGAAGGGCAATAAACTGCCCGCGGGAGAGGCCCGCCATCGGGTACGTATGGCTGGTTGACTAAGATTTAGATACACAAATATTTCTGGAAGATCGCAAAAGTAGCAGAATTACTCACTGTTCTGCTATTTTCGACCACAGTGGAGTTGACTTGATTACTCGGCCATTCCCGGTTAGTAGATCTGTGTGGGTGTGGTTTATGATGAAGTCCTTCTCGACTTTCTCATAAAGACCGATCTGGTCCAGCAGTCTAAGCGTTTGTGGGTATAGAAAAAGTCCAGCGCCTTGAAATCGAAGTACCGTATCACACTGCTCAAGCACCACGTAATCAATATTCGCTCTACGAAGTGCATGCGCTAGGTACAAGCCCACGGGTCCCGCGCCAACAATGATGGCACGGAATTTGGTTTGGGTCGATTCAACCATCGCATCTGTTGATAAAATGACTGTGTTAGACAGGTGGGGGACAGCTCCACGCAACGTTTCTGTATTCGTAAGTAGATCTAATATGATCTATTGGATGATGTTGTTATCTATTGTGTTATAAAAGCTACCCATCTCGGGTACCGAGGCATATTTGTGAGCACTTTGCATACGTACTCCCTTGATTGATACAAATACCTAGCATACCTCGGTATCTAGCCTTCTGCAGGAACCCCTTGCATCTAAGGTGAGTTTTAGTCTAATCGCCTTTATGTGTAACTACCAAAGATGTTATTGGGTGTTGGGCCTACGGCTAGCCTGTAGCTAGGGATCAGGGTTTAGTCCACGTGATGACGTTAGAGCCCCTTGGTAGAGCTAGCTGTAGACTGGAGACAAAGGGTCTCCTCCTATATGTATACTATACTTCATAGGCGAGAGAATTCAAAGCTCTTCGCGTAAGACCGTCTGTCAGGGCCTCTTGCTTAGATAAAGAACGGGAAAGAAGTATGGGAAATAGCTAATAGCTAAGATTAGCTTAGTTTAAGTAAATAACCTATTTTGGGTTAAGGTGTTTACCCTGAGTTTACGAAGGGTTATTGTGTCGCTCATGGTCCTCGCCCAAATTCCTTATCAAAAATTTCCTATCGCAGTAATTCCGACGTTTCCGGCGCTAGTCAGGTCCTAACTCCGTTAAACCCCGCCAGCTCCTAACTCCACAGCACCTGATTGGTGGCATTCAATTCAAAAGTGGGTTCTTCCACCAATTAGATCCAGCTACCAAACTGGCCCGTGCGCAAAAGGGTGCTTTTCGACGAGATCAAAAAACTGATTCTTGTCAAAAAGGACCCTCGCGCGCACGGGCCACATGGCGATTATATAAGCTAATTATCTAATCAACGCCCTGGGACCTGAACCTGATATTGAACTTGAAGTCCCTGAACAGGTCCCAGACCTGTTCAACGATCCAGGTCAGGTCCCAGACCTGTTCAACGATCCAGGTCAGGTCCCAGACCTGTAAATATTCGATTGAATCAGTTGAATCAGTTGAAACCTGGTTGAAAAGGGTTGAATACAGCGTTCGGGAGGTTGGGGTAATTAAAAGGGCGCGGCCCGACTTATTTCCAGGTGGGGCTGGCCAATCAAAGCGTGGCAGTAAAAGCACAGACCAGGTTGGAGTGTAGTGGTGCTGATTAATCAGAAAAGGAGCACGGACCAGGAAATACCACATATACGTAAAACACCCCGGGTTCGAATCCCACCCATTACGTTTTATTTTTCTTTTCTTTTTATATATATTTATATATTATAATAATAAATAAATAAATAAATAAATAAATAAATAAATAAAATATTTTAATTTTAATATTTTATTTTATAATATATATATATTAATATTTATTTTTTATTATAATTATAATTATATAAAAATAAAAAAAAATATTTAATAATAATAAAATTTTATATTAATATTAATAATTTTTATTTTTTTATTATTTTTATTATATACGTATAAAATTTAAATTAAATAAAAATTTAAATTAAATAAAAATTTAATTTATTATATAATATTTTTATAAATTATATATATATATATATATATATATATTTATTATTAAATTATAATAATAAATTTATAAAATATAAAATATTTAATTATATTAATTATATTAAAAAAAATTTAATTTATAATAATATTTAATTTTATAATTTTAAATTTTATATTAATATTATTATAAATCGTAAATTTTTATTAAATATAATTAAAAATACGGCCGTAAATCGTACGAATAAACATTTCGGTAATTATTAAAATAAGTTTATAAAATATATATTATTAAAAAATAAAAGTTAATTATAATTAAAAAATCGTAAGATCGTGGAATATAAACTTAAAAAACTTTTTAAAATAACGTTAAATTAAACACGGTTAAATTTATAATAAATATATAATTAATAATATATTTAAAAATTTAAAAATTAAATTTTAATTTAATATAAATATTTATTATTATAATTATAATAAATTAAAATAAACGGAATTTATTATTAAAAAATATTTATATTAATTTTTATAATTATAATTATAAAAAAAAATAATTATTAAATAAATATAAAAAATAAGAATTTAAAAAAATAAAAAATTAAGTTTTAATTTTTAAAATTTTAAATATATTATTAATTATATATTAATATAAAATTTAAAATTATATAATTAAATATTAAAATATTATATTAT
The DNA here is from genome assembly GCA_022695765.1 of Annulohypoxylon moriforme. NCBI lineage: Eukaryota > Fungi > Ascomycota > Sordariomycetes > Xylariales > Hypoxylaceae > Annulohypoxylon > Annulohypoxylon moriforme. The sequence goes on from MU403157.1 coordinate 176,075, forward strand.
AATTTAATAATTATATAAATTTAAAAAATATATATTTAATTTTTAAAATATTAATACCGGAAATTAATAAAAATTAATTTTACATTTAAAATATTTAAAAAAATATAAAAAAAATAAAAAATAAAATTATTAAATAAATTAATTAATAATTAAAAAATAAATTTAAAAAATTATATAAAAAAATAATATTAATATAAATATATATTAAAAAAATAAAATTAAAAACTTTTATTAAAAAAAAATTATATATTATATTATTATAAAAGAATTTTAATATTAAACCGAATATAAATTATTAAAAAATAAAATAACTTTAATAATTTATAAAATAATAAAAATTTATATTAAAACGATTTTTAATTATAAAAAAATAAAATTAATAATAAAATAATTATTATAAAAAAAATTATTATTAATATATAAAATTATATTAAAATTAATTAATAAAAAAATAATATAAAAATTATAAAATAAATTTAAATAATTAATATATAAATAATAAAAATTAAATAAAAATAAATATATTATAATAATAATAAAATTATAAAAAATTATAAAAAATTATAAAATTAATAATAAATTAATTAAATTTATTTTTAATTTAATAAAAATATAAATATTTTAAATTAAATAAAATTTATAAATTATTTAATTAATATTATTAAATTATTATTAATTTAATATTAATATATTTAAAGTTTTTTATTAAAAATAAAAAAATTTAATTATATTTAATTTATTAATAAAAAATATTTTATTTTTATTTTTATTAATTATAATTAATAT